>CM055894.1:78343427-78430427 GCA_029582155.1 Panopea generosa | reverse complement strand
GCCATTATGGACTCCGACAAATGGACTGGCAAGTTGCATTAAATAATAAAAATATCTTCTTCAGAATAAGAATCATTCAAACAATCAGCGGAATTATCGTTTTTGACGCATTTAAATTTTAATTTAAGTCTCAGTGTACAATTATATATAATACATTACAATGCATTTAACCCATACTATATTCACATTTATATCACAGAGATTTTCAAATAGTAATAAGAACAACGAATAAAAGAATGAAAATTGGGAAGGTGATGCTTTTTAGTACATGTATATTGCTATAAAAAGCGTCATTAAAATGAATTACAGATACATTGCTTCTCAGCACTGTGGGAACATCTGTTGACCTATGTAAAACAATAAGAGACAATATTAAATATCGACCAAACAATGTTTGCTTGCTATATGAGTGCTACTTGATATTAAGTTATGTGGTGTCTTTGAGGCCATTGGAATGAACGTGGACTTGAACCCGGCATCGTCTGGCGGAGCGGTCAACAAACTGTCCACTGCACTACCGCCCCATGTTAAGCTCTACAGGCCAAAGGCCATCAGGGCTTATGTCATGGTAAATTGTCCGTCGTCAGGTGTCAGGCGTCCGTCTGTTAACCCTTTTCTTGAAGACTCGATTTTCAATGAATCTTACCAAACTTGCAGTTATAACCACAAAATGTAGAACGACGAGTTTTTAATCTGCGTGATTCGACCACAAATATCTCCGCCATAGGGCTTATGAGCACATTTGAAGGGAAACATTTTCTCTGAAAGTTCAAGCCATTAGACGTGTAACGTGATGAGAGTAAAGATTCCCCAGGGAGTCACTGTCCGTTAATTGATTAATACGTATTCGTCAGGCAGTTCATTAATACCTATTTTAACACGTGAAGTCAATATAGCACATAGCACGTTACCTTTTTATGTATTTTATTTACTCTCTGTCCTGACAATCAACTTGTTTAAACTACATATATATATTTTTTTAAATATCTTAGGCTAATAAAATGGTAAAAAACATACATGTAATTGACAACTAATGAAAAGATGTTTTACATTTTCAATTGAAATGTATTAATACCACTTTTGATATATTTTGTCAAAATGTATAATGGAAGCGTTCGTGAACACATTTCTATTTCATAAGCCTAAAATACCAAATACTGATATAGAAAAAAACGTCTATTAATTCAACATAAATATTTGAGTGCATTAGCTGTTCGAACTAGAACTCTTTTTGGTTGAGGAAGACCTCAGCATTAATATCAGTAGAACCGACGCATGTAACTGGCAAACTATTTCACCTAAAGTTTATGGAGCGAGCGGAACTCGAACCTACGACCTTAGCGGTGAGAGATAAGTTGTCTTGAGATGGCGTCTTTGAAATGGCCACGGAGGACCGTTTACGCTGAAATAAAATTCATGTTAAATCACTCTATTAATTCAGAAAAAATAAATAAAATTAATGCATTGAGGTCCCCTACATGGGTTGTTGTAATCAGGTCCCTGGGGTCAAATTTGGAACCGCTACAGGGGTCACTGTTTTACACAGAGTTACAGGTATATAGGTTAAAATGGTAAAATGTAAGTGTATACGCCTGATAGCACTCCCATCTTTCATTGAATCTAAACCAACTTTGCACAGCAGTTATATAATCACAACATGTCGAAAAAGTTCTTGAATCAGTGATTCGACCACTAATTCTCCCACCACAGGGCTTATATATCTTTATATGGAGCGCTTGACTCGGTGGTAGAGCATCTGAGTGTATTTCGGAGGGTCGTGTGTTCGATCCTATGCCACGGCTATGCATGGTTCCTTGAGCAAGACACTTTATCTGCAAATGCTTAGTACTGGTATTTACCCAGGAAGACTCCGATTGTGATTTGTCTAAGTTGAAAAACTTGTTTTACAATAGAAGTAAACAAAATACGATTAAACATACATGATATGTATGTGTTAAACCATTGAGTTCTATAACCCTATGCTACTTGTAAAAAGTGCTATCTTTGTTATGGGCATTTCTGATATATAAAAAAAAACGTTTCGCCATTAAAGTCCTAGAAATTAAAATAAAACACACGCACGCAACATAGATAACAAAGGTAAATATATGCACTGTGTTGTAAATAGACGGCTCTTACTCGATGTCGTTAATCAACTCTGCTATCTGTTCATTTATATTTATGTACTTAAAATGTTGTTTTAGGTGCGGAGTCATTGAGAGATGAACTTTTCTGTCCAGGCAATATAAGGCAACCGATGGAGACCGATGCAGAAGAACCAGACCAAACTGACGTGAACATGACCACACTTGCTGAAAATCTAAACAACTTGACGCTAGCCGAAAATGTCGTTGTGTAAGATTTCTTTGTTCTATACAAGAAAGGCAAACTGTGTTGACATAACAAGTTGTTGCTCAACCATTTGAATCAAATAAGACTGTCGGCATAAAAAATGGCGCTCAAACAGTTGTGATTTGATACTCTTCTCTTCAATTAATATTCATTTATAGGGCTATATAGGCACAAATATAGTTGGTATTACGTTTTACCTTCAAAGATAGACAAATGCACTATTGCAGGCTATGAAAATGGAACATATATTTAGAATGAAATAGTATTAATAATTCTGTACAAACTTATTAAATATTTTTGTAATTCAGTTCTGACAGAACATGCTATTGGAGCTGTGGTTAACAGCAGGTACTTAATCTTGATACATGCTGCAAATTTAATTAGGAAATATATAAGAAACCTATGTGTAATCTCAGAAACTTGGAGTTGTCCATACATGCACAAACATGAACTTATCAAAATGATACTCAGGCATTTTCTGTTAACATTCTTCATTACATTTTTAAGGAGATGTATAACAATTCACTGTGTTTTTTTTTAAGTTTGTAAGTGTGATCACGGCAAAATGTGTTCTTGATTGCAACAACCATCAGGGATATTTTCAGGAAATAATTGTTATCAGTTAACGTCTCACACCACTATTACATTTCCATAGAGCTCCATTGTAACATGCAAGTCCAAAACACAGTGAAAAAAAATTAGTTTTTTTTAATACTTAGTTTTTTTTAATTCAATGGTTTTGTGATACCAATTTCGAGAGTAATAATGTGTCAAATTTTCAGTGGTGAGTTTTAAAATACTGACCATTTAATACAACCATAGCTGCAATACAAAGTCTGGATAAAACAAGAAAAAGAGAACTAAAGTTGCAAGTCTACCACCTTTATATTAATGTTGATATATTTTTCTAGTAAGGGTCTAGAAGCCGGGTATATGCACGTGTGCAACTGTAGACAATTTGCACACGTGCATTTATAATGTATGTAATAATTTCGTAATTACCATGACTGCGGTTGTGCATGCGATGTGTGTGTATATACATGTACGAGACAAAGTCTAATATATAGTGTACATTGAGAAATTGTTTAATTTATATATGTAAGTAACATTTAATGTATTTTTTATTTAGGTTTCTTATATCATTTGATACTGTTATATTGATTTTAGTTTACGTGTATTTGCTACTTATGCACCTCAGTTGCAGTTTGCAATTTACATGGAAGGAAAGAAATAATCAAAAATTAAAAAAATGCATGTCCAAAAGGCGACGCATCATGCAACAAAAAAAACCCATAAAAAACACAAATCAAATAATTTGTGTATTGAATGCTGCGAGTCAAGCACTGATGATGAAAAGAAATGTTTAATTTGTTGCTATGTTTATTTCAATTATCAATACATTCAATTGAGAATACTTGAGTACATAACTATAACATACATATTTATTACATTCGAACAAAAGCTGATGTACTTTAATTTTCTCACAAAAATGCAATTTTAATAAAAATATGTTGGAACATTACTATGTGCCACGGTTTATATTTAATATTTTGAGTTATTTTTCTGAAATAAGCAAACACTTATGAATTCGAAATTCATTTAACACTTTAACACTTTGCGTCATAGGTGATCGCAAATTCGGAAATAAGATGCCTTTCAGGTATATACCTGGGTCAAGCCCCTTTCTAAAAAAGATTAAACATAATATTTCACTTTCACAGTTGCATCATGTATATTTATAATGTCAAGAAATAAGTTCAGGTGAAAACTTGCCGTGTGTCCTTTTAAATTGTTTAAATATCTTGTCGTGTGTCTCTTTAAGTAATTTAAATATTTTGTTGTGTGTCCCTTTAAGTTATTTAAATATTTTGTCGTGTGTCCCTTTAAGTAGTTTAAATATTTTGTTGGGAAACGTGTCTAAGCATAACGCAAACGTTTACCGTGTTTCAAATCCATTGGAAATATTTAGTGAAAACTAAAAGAATTGTGAATTATGTTTTTAAAGTATACAAACAGTGTATGCATAGCACATACGCATACTGATATAAATAGAACGTAGCGCAGATATGTCTAGAACACACTTGCTATATAACTAGAACGTAATGCAGATAATGCATATGTGCCTAGAACGTAGCGCAGATATGCCTAGCACAAGCTTACTATATGACTAGAACATCATGCAGATATGCCTAGCAGATACCTCCGATAGACCTAGAGCATGGTGTAAATGTGCATAGAACATAATACAGATAGTATGCCTAGAATACATCTCATTTATGCTTAAAACATAATACAGATATGCCTATCAGATACCACCGAAAGACCTAGAGCACGGTATAAATGTGCATAGAACATAATACAGATACTATGCATAGAATACATCTCATTTATGCTTAAAAACATAATACAAATATGCCTAGCAGATACCTCCGATAGACCTAGAGCACGGTGTAAATGTGCATAGAACATAATACAGATAGTATGCATAGAATACATCTCATTTATGCTTAAAACATAATACGAATATGCCTAGAAGTAGAACATAGTCCAGTTATGCCTATCTCCGTTAGGCCTATAACATATCCCCGATATCCCTAGAACATTTCTCCGTTAGGCCTAGAACATATCTCCGATAGGCCTTGAACATATCTCCGTTAAGCCTAGAATCTATCTCCAATGGGACTAGAACATATCTCCGATAGGCCTAGAACATATCTCTGTTAGGCCTATAACATATCCCCGATATCCCTAAAACATTTCTCAGTTAGGCCTAGAACATATCTCCGATAGGCCTAACACATATCTCCGTTAGGCCTAGAACATATCTCCGATAGGCCTAGAACATATTTCCGATGGGATTAGAACATATCTCCGTTAGGCCTAGAACATATTTCCGATGGGATTAGAACATATCTCCGATAGGCCTAGAACATATTTCCGATGGGATTAGAACATATCTCCGTTAGGCCTAGAACATATCTCCGATAGGCCTAGAACATATTTCCGATGGGATTAGAACATATCTCCGATATGCATAGAACATATCTCCGTTAGGCCTATAACATATCCCCGATATCTCTAGAACATCTCTCCGTTAGGCCTAGAACATATCTCCGTTAGGCCTAGAACATATCGCCGATGGGACTAGAATATATCTCCGATATGCCTAGAATATAACTCCGATATGCCTAGAACATATCTTCGATAGGCCTAGAACATATCTCCGGTAGTCCTAGAACATATCACCGATAGGCCTAAAATATATTTCCGATATGCCTAGAATATATCTCCGATAGGCCTAGAACATATCTTCGATAGGCCTAGAACACATCTCATAGGCCAAGAACACATCTCCGATAGGCCTAGAACACATCTCCGATAGGCCTAGAACACATCTCTGATAGGCATAGAAAACATCTCCGATAAGCGTAGAACACATCTCCGATAAGCCTTGGAACTTAATGCAAATATGCATTTATCATTTTAAAGCATCATACGTTGGCATCGCTTTTAGAAGCACTTACGTCACTGAGTCTTTGGCCCAGAAGGTTAAAAGTCTCTTTCACTGATCCTTTAACGATTATCTAATTGCAGGTCAGGGAACCATACTAAGTGCGTTTAAAACTGCAAGTTGGGAACATATCTATGTTGAGGTGCTTTGTAAAGAAGTGAATTATAAATATTTTTGATATTGGCATTATATGCATGTACGAGGGGAGGGGGTGGGGGATCAGAAAGTTCGTAGACTTTTGCCATAACCTTTTTATTTATCATTGTATTCTAAAAACTCTCAGGGCGCCTGTGCCGCTATACTTTTGCAGTAATTTTGCAAATATTTGATAATTTTCAATCGTTAGTTCATATTCTACAGTAACTACGGAAACGTCGATTTGCGTAGT
Organism: Panopea generosa; assembly: GCA_029582155.1. NCBI lineage: Eukaryota > Metazoa > Mollusca > Bivalvia > Adapedonta > Hiatellidae > Panopea > Panopea generosa. The sequence goes on along the minus strand of CM055894.1, from coordinate 78,424,176 downwards.
CGGGGCAGTCTTTGCTTTTTTCTACCTCTACTATTTAAACAAGCGTAGCGTTGCCAAAACGGGTTTTATTTTTAAATGTAAAATATCAATGTGTGCTGTATCGTATGCTTGTTAACATCCTTAAAAAAATTGGCAACAATTATGTGCATCTCAAAATGACGTCAATATTATGATGTTACACAACAGTATGCCATTTTGTTTGAAACAAAATGACGTCGGGGCACTTGAAAATGGATTAGCACGCAGAATACCGCAGTTCCGTAAAGTTCTGCTCCACGTTAGGTAATATTCCTGCTCAAACAGAGAAACAAAGGTATGCACGGTGAATCTAAGGTTTCAAGGTCTCTTATGTTTAAATGTTACAAAAGTAATGTTTTTTAGATGGCCGGTAATCAATCATTAAAAAAGAGCTAATGGGAAATCGAGTTGCAGACATTGGAATTGAAGCATGTTTTACAGACTTTTGTATCCAGTTTACCATCTTCGGATTTCGTTAACATGTTCATTCAAATGTGTCACTGGTGGCAAAAAGGTATATACCACGGATGAGAGTATTTTGAGAAGGAGTGACTCAGTAAAATTGATATAAAAGCACCTATTTAAAATATTGACGTGAGTTTTTATTTAATACAACGTCATCATGTTGCCTCGACATATCTAACTACTATGCTTTAAATAGCGCCTTATTTTTGTTAATAATTGATGTATCATGCTAAAATTTTGAATATATGTCCCATATACATTTATTTCAAATACAATAACACTATTGTACTTTGCATAATTGATATAAATAAGTTATGGCAAAAGTCTACGAACTTTCTGACCCCCCCCCCCCCCCCCCCCCCTGATATGGGCTTTCATTTGTCTTTGTCTCGATTCAGCTTTTTTATGGGCTCTTTTTGTTTCTGAAGTAATGGCATTTGGGGTCAAATATTACCTAGCGATGTTGTCGAGACCACCTGCATAAACATTTAGGAATGTCCACCTAGCGTAAATGTTATAGATCTCAGAGTAAACTGTAATAGTTTATGAAGAATTCAAATTCACAGTCCTGTCCTATCAAATCGAATAGGATTTTGAAAAATTACTAGCACGTTTCTGATATCGATTTGTCCGAAAAATTTAGTTTAAATAAATAATGTTGTTTAATTTATTAAAGTAGTCACCGACAAAAGATAACACGCGTTAAGTGTATTACCACACGCGCTATCTCTATAGATCACTGAATGTAAGAGGCTGCTTAATACAGGTTGCTTAACACAGGTTTGACTGCAATACGATATTACCAGTAATATTTACAGCAATTATTTGACTTCATTTATAGCGGATACATATTTGTCTCGTCTAATTGTGATTAAACTGTGATTAAGTGAGTACGGACAATTTCTTCTTGTATTTGCTTTGTTTTTTGTATGCATATGAAGAAAAATATTTTTTTACAAATAGCACGTTCTTGTTTCTTACTGTTATATTTTGTATTTTCATTATAAATTGTTCAATTGACATTGGTTAGAATGAATACAATGATAGTGTCTCTCCAAATAGAACACATACTTGGCTAACAGTGTTATAAATTATACATCTTTTTCTAGAACATTATGCAGATGTGCCTAGAACATAGTGCAGACATGCTAAGATATTGTACATATCTATATGCCTAGGACATATCTCCGACAGACCTAGGATATAATGCTAGTATGCCTAGACCACAGTGCAGTAATGTCTAGATCATATCTCCGATAGACCTAGGACATAATGCAAGTATGCCTAGAGGCATAGTGCCACTATTGCAAAAAGGAAGTGCTTCCGTGGGGTAGTCGCATAATGGCGGTTATAAATAATCCTCAATTCTTCTTCTTTAAAAATGCATTTTCCTTATTTTAATGCTCATTTTTTTATTTGAATGGCATTATTGATGTATTTTGAACATTTTGATAGCATTGTCATGTTTGAATTGGGAATTTAGAAAAAAAAAATGATGCTTGGAAATTGGGGTATGAATTCATGATTTCGGAAGTCTACTTTCACTTTGTCACCAGTGTACACACTGAGCAGAAAAAAAATCTCTTATATGACACATGACCCCTACTTTTTTCATCATATTTTGATAGTGCAGAGGTTGACAAACAGTAAAATGTAGGTTTCACTTCTTTCATTTGGGACCCTCTATGAATGACAAGCCTTCAAACTTTTATTATTTACTATAGAATAAAGAACAAAAATCAATGGTGGGGTTACACCTAGAGCACAGTGCAGTAATGTCTGCATCATATCTCCGACAGACCTAGGACATAATGCTAGTATGCCTAGAGCACAGTGCAGTAATGTCTGCATCATATCTCCGACAGACCTAGGACATAATGCTAGTATGCCTAGAGCACAGTGCAGTAATGTCTGCATCATATCTCCGATAGACCTAGGTCATAATGCAAGTATGCCTAGAACATGGTACAGATCTATATGCCTAGGACGTATCTACGAAAGACCTAGGGCATAATGCAAGTATGCCTAAAGAACATTGCAGACATGTCTACATCATATCTCCGATATACCTAGGTCATAATGCTAGTATGCCTACAGCACAGTGCAGGCATGTCTAGATCATATCTCCGATAGATCTAGGTCATAATGTAAGTATGCCTACAGCACAGTGCAGGCATGTCTAGATCATATTTCCGATATACCTAGGTCATAATGCTAATATACCTAGAACACAGTGCAGTCATGTCTAGAACATATCTCCGATAGACCTAGGTCATAATGCAAGTATGCCTAGAGCATAGTGCAGGCATGCCTAGACCATATCTCCGATATACCTGGGTCATACTGCAAGAAAGCCTAAATCATAGTGCAGGCATGTCTAGACCATATCTCCGATAGACCTAGGTCATAATGTAAGTATGCCTAGAACACAGTGAAGACATGTCTAGAACATATCTCCGATAGACCTAGGACATAATGCAAGTATGCCTAGAGCACAATGCAGCAACGTCTAGATCATGATTATCTGCGATAGACCTGGGTCATAATGCAAGAATGCCTAGAGCATAGTACAGGCATGTCAAGACCATATCTCCGATAGACCTAGGTCATAAAGCTAGTATGTCTAGAGCATAGTGCAGGCATGCCTAGACCATATCTCCGACAGACCTAGGTCATAATGCAAATATGCCTAGAGCTAAGTGCAGGCATGTCTAGAACATATCTCCGATAGACCCAGGTCATATTGACAGTATGCCTAGAGCAAAGTGCAGATATGCATAAATTATAACGCAAATATACATAGATATTTTAAAACATGTGCGATCGCCCTTGGGTATATGACCACAACGTTAAGCTAAGTTCAAATAAGCAATTTGTGTTATCATATTCACGTGTTCTGTAATCAAAATTCAAGCTTTATACAAAAATGTTGATATAATTGATATTCCATTGATATGTGCTTTTTTATATATTAATTTGTATTTTGAAAATGTTTATTATTTAAAGTACAGTATGTTGAATTTGTTTAATGCTTGATTTTATTTGTTATTTACAAATTAATCGTCAATAGTGTCATATGTTAATTCGGTGGTTTCACCTCAACCATCAATAAAACCGGTCGCCATATATATCCGAAATGTGGTGCAAATTGTATACATTTTTATTAAAACCAATAAAAAATTAAACGTGTTATTTATTTTTCGTCAATTTACAATGTACTTATAAAATATTTTGTTAGCGTATCTAATAGAAATGGTAACACATTATGTGCGTGTTTTTTTCTGGGTTAGGTCGTAGGTTCGAACCTCGCTCGCTCCAATAACTGTATGTGCGGAAGCTTGGCAGATACTTGCGAAAGGACGGTTGTTTTACTAAGACTAAGTCTGAGGTCTTCCTCAACCAGTAAAACTGGATATGCCATATATAACCTGAAGTGTGTCGAAAATAGCGATAAACACATTCAACAACAAAATAACTAACTAAATCTAGTCTGGATGTAATCCTTTTCCGCCAACTGTCCTCCCGTAAGTCAGCAATTGCTAACTGCTAACACAACCTTTCTTTTGAACCCGCTTGATCGATTTAAACCAAATTTGGCCTGAAGCTTTAAAATGAAAATATCACTAAAGGAACATTGAAATAGATCTACTTCTGTTCATGCATCAAACCATTTGTTGCATATATGATACATTCCCAGTATTACCATATAACGATATCAATCGCCTAGGATTACCATGTGACAATATCAATCGCCTAGGATTACCATGTGACGATATCAATTGCCTAGGATTACCATGTGACGATATTAATCGCCTAGGAATACCATGTGACGATATTAATCGCCCAGGATTACCAAGTGACGATTTTAATCTCCCAGTATTACCATATAACGATATTAATCGTCCAGTATTACCATGTTACAACATTAATATCCCAGTGTTACCATATAACGATTTTAATCGCCCAGTATTACCAAGTGACGATATTAATTTCCCAGTATTACCATGTGACGATATTAATCTCCCAGTATTACCAAATAACGATATTAATCCTCTAGTATTACCATGTGACGATAATAATCTCCCAATATTACCATATAACGATATTAATCTCCCAGTATTACAATGTGACGATATTAATCTCCCAGTATTACCATGTAACGATATAAACCTCCCAGTATTACTATATAACGATATAAATCGCCCAGTATTACCATATAACGACATTAATTTCCTAGTATTACAACTCGGGGTAATGATGAATGGATAACTATAGTTTTGCAACGTACCAACCACTGGTAAATGATGCCAGCAGAACGGAAAATTACAGGCTCATACTCCATGGACAAAAGCAACAAATTAACATCCAGATTGAAATAAAACACATCAACAAATAAATATGCAGAATAAAAGTACAACCTTGATACCTGCATAAATATCTGCTTAAATGCCGTGCATGATTAGCTCAGTCGGTTACGCGTCTGACTTTCAACCCAGGGGTCGTGAGTTCGAATCCCCGCCCGGCAACAATCTCCGTGATGATTGATATATGGCATTGTGTCTCATTATCATTCGTATTTCACCGCTGATTCAAGTGGGACATTTATCAGTTACTTGCAGAGATGTAGTGTGTTCGAGTACTGGTTAACCCGAGTACTGGGTCCCTGGAAACAGTAGTTAGGTTAACTGATCGTCTGTTAGCCATCGATGACATAAAAATGACGCTAACCATCACTTGACAACGGTATTTCTGTTCTTTGGTAGCATTGCGACTTTAGTTTTGTACTGAACATTGTACCCCTCACTTGACAACGGTTTATCTGTTCTTCGGTAGCATTTATCTTAAACTTTGTATCATTGTACCCATAACGTGACAGCGGCATGTATGTTGATCGGAAGCATTGTGTTTTGAACTTCCAAACTCTGTACCTGTCACTTGCTTGTACTGTGGCTTTAATTTTACATCACTACGCTACGATTATCTGTATTAATTAAGGAAACAGTCATTCAATATTCTGAGTTAGCAAAGCTGCTTGCAAGGTAAAGACATAAAGCAGTACTCAAGTAAAGTTTTAAAATACTCAATATTTGAGACATTTATTTCTGCACATTTTAAAATAGCAACATAAATTAGTCAAACATGTGACGAGTTATATACACAGTACATTACATTATATCTCATGAGTTATACACTCAGAACATATACACTATATCTCACGAGTTATACACTTAATATATATACACCATATCTCACGAGATATACACTTAAAACATATACACCATGTCTCACGAGTTCAACACTTAAAACATATACACCATATCTCATGTGTTATACATTTAATACATATACACCATATCTCATGTGTTATACATTTAATACATATACACCATATCTCACGAGTTATACACTCAGTACATATACATCATGTCTCACGAGCTATACACCTAACACATATACATCATGTCTCACGAGCTATACACTTAAAACATATACACCATGTCTCACTAGTTATACATTTAATATATATACATCATGTTTCACGAGTTATACACTTAATACATATACACCATACTTCATGAGTTATACACTCAATACATATACGCCATATCTCATGAGTCATACACTCATTACATAGACACCATATCTCATGAGTCATACATTCAATACATATACACCATATCTCATGAGTCATACACTTAATACATATACATCATATCACATGAGTTATACACTTAATACATAATTATACATAATGTATCACGAGGTATACACTTAATACATAAACATCATATCTTATGAGTAATACACTTAATACATATACGCCATATCTCATGAGTTATACACTTAATACATATACGCCATATCTCATGAGTTATACACTTAATACATATACACCATATCTCATGAGTTATACACTTAATACATATACACCATGTCTCAGGAGTTATACACTTAATACATTTACACCATGTCTCATGAATTATACACTTAATACATATACACTATATCTCATGAGATATACACTTAATACGTATACACCATATCTCACGAGTTATACACTCAGTACATATACATCATGTCTCACGAGCTATACACTTAATAGATATATATCATGTCTCACGAGCTATACACTTAATACATATACACCATATCTCACGAGTTATACACTCAGTACATATACATTATGTCTCACAAGTTATACACTTAATACATATAAACCATGTCTCACGAGCTATACACTTAATACATATACACCATATCTCACGAGTTATACACTCAGTACATATACATCATGTCTCACTAGTTATACATTTAATACATATACACTATATCTCATGAGTCATACACTCAGTACATATACGCAATATTTCATGAGTTATACACTTAATACATATACACCATATCTCATTAATTATACATATAATACATAAATCATGTCTCACGAGTTATACACTTAATACATATACACTATATCTCATGAGTTATACACTTAATACATATACACCATATCTCACGAGATATACACTCAGTACATATACATCACGTCTCACGAGCTATACACTTAATACATATAAATCATGTCTCACGAGCTATACACTTAAAACATATACACCATATATCACGAGTTATACAATCAGTACATATACACAATGTCTCACTAGTTATACATTTAATACATATACATGATATCTCAAGAGTTATGCACTTAATACATATACACCATTTCTCATGATTCATACACTCAGTAAATATACACCATATTTCATGAGTTATACACTCAATACATATACGCCATATCTCATGAGTCATACACTCAATACATATACACCATATCTCATGAGTTATACACTTAATACATATATGCCATATCTCATGAGTTATGCACTTAGTACATATACGTCATATCTCATGAGTTATACACTTAATACATATACGCCATATCTCATGAGTTATACACTTAATACATATACGCCATATCTCATGAGTTATACACTTAATACATATACACCATATCTCATGAGTTATACACTTAATACATATACACCATATTCCATCAGTTATACACTTAATACATATACACCATATATCATGAATTATACACTCAGTACATAAACACCATATCTCATGAGTTATACACTGTATACATATAAACCATCTCTCATGAGTTATACACTTAATACATAGACTCCATATCTCATGAGTTATAAACTCAGTAGATATACATCATGTCTCACGAGTTATACACTTAATACATATACACCATATCTCACGAGTTATACACACTTAATATATATACACCATGTCTCATGAGTTATACATTTAATACATATACACCATATCTCACGAGTTATAAACTCAGTACATATACATCATGTCTCACGATCTATACACTTAATACATATACACCATATCGCACGAGTTATACACTCAGTAAATATACATCATGTTTCAAGAGTTATACACTTAATACATACACACCATATCTCGTGAGTTATACACTTAAAACATATATGCCATATGTCATCTGTTAAACACTTAATACATATACACCAAGTCTCATGAGACATACACTCAGTACATATACACCGTATCTAATGAGTTATACACTCAGTACATATAAACCATATCTCATGAGTTATACAATTAATACATATACATCATGTCTCATAAGTTATACACTAAATACATATACATCATGTCTAATGAGTTAAAAACTTAATAGATATACACCATATTTCATTAATTATACATTCAGTACATATACACCATGTCTCATGAGTTATACACTATATACATAAACATCATGTCTCATGAATTATACACTTAATACCTATATATCATATCTCATGAGTTATACTCTTAATACATCTACACCATATCTCATGAGTTATATACTCAGTACATATACATCATGTTTCACGAGTTATACACTAAATACATATACACCATATCTCACGAGTTATACACTGAATACATATACACATGTCTCACGAGTTATACACTAAATACATATACATCATGTCTCATGAGTTAAACTCTCAGTACATATACACCATATCTCATGAGTTCTACATTCAGTATATATACATCATGTCTCATGAGTTATACATTTAATACATATACATCATATCTAATGAGTTATACAATTAATACATATACATCATATCTAATGAGTTATAAACTTAATACATATACACCAAGTCTCATGAGTTATAAACTTAATACATATACGTCATGTCTCACGAGTTATACACTAAATACATATACATCATATCTAATAAGTTAAACTCTCAGTACATATACACCATATCTCATGAGTTATACATTCAGTACATATATATCATGTCTCATGATATATACAATTAATACATATACATCATATCTAATGAGTTATACACTTAATACATATACACCAAGTCTCATGAGTTATACACTTAATACATATACACCATGTCTCGTGAGTTATACAACCAATATACATATGAAATATATCATGAATTATACCCTCAATATATATACATAATAGCTTTTGAGTTATACACTCAGGACATATACACCATATCTCAAGTTTGATAACCCAGTACATGTACAACATTAATCATGAGTTATACATCTAATACATATAAATAATATCTTATGAGTTATACACCCAATAAATTTAAATAATATCTTATAATTTATATACTCAGTACATATACATAATATCTCATGAGTTATACATTCGGTTTTTATACACCATATCTCATGAGTAATACGCCCAATACATATACATAATATCTTATGAGTTATACACTCAGTACATATACATTGTATCTCATGATTTATAGACTCAATACATATACATAATATCTGAAGAGTTATACATTCAGTACATATACATTATATCTCATGAGTTATACACCCATTACATCAACATCATATCTCATGAGTAAAACATTCAATACATTTACATAATATCTTATGAGTTATGCACTCAGTACATATACATAATATCTCAGGAGTTATACACCCATTACATATAAAGCATATATCACGAGTTACACATCCAATACATATATACCATATCTCACGAGTTACACACTCAATACATATATACCATTTCTCACGTGTTATACAATCAATACATATACATCATATCTCATTAGTTATAGACTCAATACATATACATCATATCTCACGAGTTATACACTTAATACATATACACAATATCTCAAGAGTTATACACTTAATACATATACTTCATGTCTCACGAGTTATACACTTAATACATATGCATCATGTCTCACGAGTTATACACTTAATACATATACACCATGCCTCTTGAGTTATACACTTAATACATATACACCATGTCTCAGAAGTTATACACTTAATACATTTACACCATGTCTCACTAGCTATACACTTAATACATATACACCATGTCTCAGGAGTTATACACTCAGTACACATTTATCATGTTTCACGAGTTATACACTTAATACATATACATCATGTCTCACGAGTTATACACTTAATACATATACACCATGACTCATGAGTTATACACTTAATACATATACACAATGTCTCAGGAGTTATACACTCAGTACACATTCATCATGTTTCACGAGTTATACACTTAATACATATACATCATGTCTCACGGGTTATACACTTAATACATATACACCATGACTCATGAGTTATACACTTAATACATATACACCATGTCTCAGAAGTTACACACTTAATACATTTACACCATGTCTCACTAGCTATACACTAAATACATATACACAATATCTCAAAAGTTATACACTTAATACATATACTTCATGTCTCACGAGTTATACACTTAATACATATACATCATGTCTCACTAGTTATACACTTAATACATATACACCATGACTCGTGAGTTATACTCTTAATACATATACACCATGTCTCAGGAGTTATACACTCAGTACACATTCATCATGTTTCACGAGTTATACACTTAGTACATATACATCATGTCTCAAGAGTTATACACTTAATACATATACACCATGACTCATGAGTTATACACTTAATACATTTACACCATGTCTCACTAGCTATACACTTATTACATATACACCATATCTCACGAGTTATACTCTCAGTACACATCATCATGTTTCACGAGTTATACACTTAATACATATACATCATATCTCACGAGTTATAGACTTAATACATATACACCGTGTCTCATGAGTTATACACTCAGTACATATACACCATGTCTCATGAGTTATACACTTAATACATATACACCATATCATGAATTATACACTCAGTAAATATACATCATGTCTCACGAGTTATATACTCAGTAAATATACATCTTGTCTCACCAGTTATACACTTAATACATATACACCATTTCTCACGAGTTATACACTTAATACATATACACCATATCTCACAAGTTATACACTGTATACATATATACCATCTCTCACGATTTATACACTTTATACATATACACTATATCTCACGAGTTATACACTTAAGGCATATACACCATATCTCACGAATAATACACGTACTACATATACACCACACCTCACGAGTTATACACTCAGTACATATACAACATATCTCATCAGTTATACTCTAAGTACGTATATATCATGTCTCACGAATTATACACTTAATACATATACACCATATCTCACAAGTTATACACTTAATACATATACACCATATCTCACGAGTTATACTCTTAATACATATACATTATATCTCACGAGTTATACACTTAATACATATACGTCATATCTCACGAGTTATACACTTAATATATATACACCATATCTCATGAGTTATACACTTAATACATATACGCCATATATCATGAGTTATACACTTAATACATATACACCATATCACATGAGTTATATACTTAATACATATTCGCGATATCTCATGAGTTATACTCTTAATACATTATTATACATCATGTCTCACGACTTATACACTTAAAACATATACACCATATCTCATGAGATATACACTTAATACATATATGCCATATTTCATGAGTTATACACTTAAGACATATACACCATATCTCATGTTTTATACACTTAATACATATACACCATATCTCACGATTTATACACTTAATACATATAAACCATATCTCACGAGTTATACACTCAGTACATATTATAAATCATGTCTCACGAGCTATACACTTAATACATATACATCATGTCCCACGAGTTATACACTTAATTCATATACATCATGTCTCACGAGTTATACACTTAATACATATACACCATATCTCATGATTTATACACTCAGTACATATACATCATGTCTCACGAGTTATACATTAAATACATATACATCATGTCTAATGAGTTATACACTTAATACATATACATCGTGTCTCATGATTTATACACTCAGAATATATACATCATGTCTCATGAGTTATACACTTAAAACATATACACCAAGTCTCATGAGTTATACACTTAATACAAATACACCATGTCTGAAGAGTTATACACTCAGTACATATACATCATGTCTCATGAGTTATACACTCAATACATATACATCATGTCTCACGAGTTATACACTTAATACATATACACCATGTCTCATGAGTTATACACTTAATACTTATACATCGTGTCTCATGAGTTATACACTTAATACATATACATCATGTCTCATTAGTGATACATTCAACACATATGCATAATTTCTCACGATTTATACACTCAAAACATATATCATGAGTTACTCAAAATTTGTACCATTTATTTTCATATGAAGTCCATTGATTTCATCAATTACTAAATTTTCATGCATGCACATCTGATAAATAAATAAATAAATAAATAAATAAATAAATAAATAAATAAATAAATAAATAAATAAATAAATAAATAAACATATTAAAACTTTATAACATAGAAAATTATACATGTTGACAAATACAAATGCTCAACATATTTCTATACACAACCTTTTTTCGATTGTCGAACTAAGTCTGGAATTATATATAAATAGTTCAACAGTTGAGCAAGTCGTTGTTTAACCGATGTACTGCTCTATCATCGTTTCAATCGGCTCGTTGTCAAGGTGATACTCCGTGACGGCAGTATCCGGTGTTACAGAACTAGATCTAGCATTTTGCTGACAAGTTCCGTTAGGATTTGGCTCCATCGTCACTTCTGTATCCCGGTTTGATGGTGGAATCTGTAGTAGGCCAGAAGTTCCGCTTGTTTGCGGCAGAATACTGGACGGTAACATTTGTCCATGTGCGGTGTCACTCATTCCGGGATAGTTGTTTTCGTTAAAGACTCCTCTCCGGGAACCAGTAGCACTTTGATTAGTGTCTATGAAAATTTCTCGCTGGTTACCAGCTTGTGCAGTTTTGTTCATGTTCATCTGATATTGCATTTCAGTATGGTTAGCTCTATTATGCATCTGCTGCTGTACTGGTTGGTTGCCATACATTGATTGCATGGTTTGATTGCCATGCATTTGGTGGCTACTATTTGGATTTATTGCATTCCTTTGGTAGAGCTGATATTGCATTGCATTTTGATTGGATGCTGATTGCACGTGTCTTTCCTTTAGATGGTGATTAAAATGTTGATTTTCTGGGTTACGAAAATCCATTGGGTTTATACGGCTTTGTATTGGTACATTTGATTCCTGCTGGCTGCCAATACTATATTGCATATTGCGTTGATTTGCTTGACCCGGTAATTGACCTTGAGAAGGATAGTGCAAATTTGGAATTGCTTGATTGGGACTTGGTCTCTGCAGCCACTGGTGTTTGATATTCTGATTTTGCCATTGTTCGCTGTTCATATGTGATAGACCATGCGGATTACTTTTGTTTTGAATTTGAATTCTATTCAAGTAATTATCTCTATATTGGCCAGTTTCGTGTGTTACAGTATTCGGCATTTGGTTTTGAACATAAAAGTTTTCTCGTACACGCGCACTTCTTTGCGAGTGAATTGCACTACTGATTCCAATAAATGAATGTCCTGTAATAAGATTCGCGACTCGCTCCCTGTTTTTAACAGCATCGTATGGCATATTAACACCGCCCGTGCCCGAAAAGTGCGCACTGTAGTTAAAGCGATGGTTTGGCAGCCCTGTATTAACTTTCATTTTGTTTAGCACTGCAGGGTATTCTGGTAGTTTTGACATCATTTGGTACACTATATTCATATCCTTTTGGTCATGGGATCCATGCACTGCTGTTTGATTGAAGCGGCGAGCAGCCGTGGGTCCATGCAGTTTTTTCACATTTTGGTTGCTGATGATGTTTGCGCCAGTTGGATCATTTATTCGATGCATTATTTGATTTGTATGATGTAACGTTACTCTCGCTTTCGCTTGCTCAGCTAATGCAAGACTGTTTTGTCCAGAATTACGTTTTGAAATAACACACAAATAATGCTCAAATAATCTCTATACCATGGCGACATGTCTGGTCCATAGCTTATAAAGGTAAAATAATATGAAAAAAAGGCAAAATGCATCTTTACTTCCACTGTAATACTTTTAGATGTGTAGCCTAATTAAGCAAGTGCTATTGTCTGAAAGGTTAATACTTAGCGGTTAACGGAGTCACGATTGTGATATCCAATTAAGTGATATCGGGTGTGTTGCTGATTAAGCTAATGGTACATAGATATACCTATACCAGTGGACCAATATTAAAATACTGCATAAAATGTCACTTGTTTGGTCACAGGAACGCCTTTGGTTATTGTTTTAGAACTTCTATTGATGTAGTTGCGTAAGTTCACCATTTAATAAGTTGGTTACAAAGATCACCGTAGTTATTGTAAATTACCAAAAGTATTTGTAAGCATGGACGGCCGATAAAAGCTAATGAACGGATACATTTTACTATGGGGATTAAGAAACAATAGGCGCATGCGCTGTCCGTACGTTTAACCGGTCCGTCTACTACTTGTATAAACCTATGCCGCTCTGGTCGGACGGCTTTTATTCTGTTGTAGTCTCAAATAAACATACAGGTATTTACAGCAACTGACATGGCAAGTATATTTGGATTAAGTGAATAATGTTGTTCAATGTTTTTTTGTGTTTTAATTAAATAAAACAAAATTATATATATATATATATATATATATATATATAAAAATGGCACTTTTCCAAGTAAATCCTAAGTAAAGTGCGAAGGAAGAGGAACAGCAAGTAAACACTCTCATTTATTGTATGGGTAATGATGCGGACGATATATTTAATTAATTTTATTTAAGTGAGGAACAATAAAAAAAATACAAAGATGTATGTAACAAATTCAAACGTGACTTTCTGATTAAAAAATCCGTCATATTTGAATGGGCCAAATTTAATATGAGGTGCCAGGAGGAAGGCGAAAATGTCGATGCATTTGTGACACCCCTACATTCTTTGGCGGAACATTGCAATTACGGTACATTAAAAAACGAATTAATACGGGACATAATAATTGTTGGATTAAGAGATGCCAGCATTTCTGAGAAACTGTAGTTAGCCGCCGAGTTGACACTCGAAAAGTCAATAAACACTCCAAGGCAAAAACAGGCAGTTCCAAAACAGCAGTCAGTCGTAAGAAACCATGCAACTGAAAATACGATGGACTATGTTAAATAAACACAACGCAGACCGAGGTCACCGTTTGAGCAAAATAAGCCACCAGTGAAGCCTAGAAGTCGGTGCTCAAGATGCGGAGCAGTACCGGAACACACCAGAAGTACATGCCCAGCAAAGCATTTAAAGTGCAGAGGTTGCGTCCGGATGGGTCACTGGGTTAAATGTTGTCTGTCAGCCACGAAAGTTGACGAAGTACAGGTTCGAGCCTTCCTTGGAAGAGAAAGCCTGGACAATCAATTTAAAGGTGAAACAATCGTTTATCAGATTCAAAATTTATACAGGTGCAGATGTAACTGTTATTTCTGAAAATGTGCATAAAACACTTTGCTCACCACCTTTAATTAAAAGCAAGAAAAATCTTTTTTGGGTCAGGTAATAAACAATTGCATGTCTTGGATTCAATCACAGAAACTGTTTCTAGTGTTAAATAACTAGCGGTCGAAAAGATACATGTCGTCAATAGTTTGGAACGATTTTTACTGGGCTGACAAGCTATTATAAAGCTTAATCTTATTGAGTTAGAATACATAGAAGAGATAATTTCGCTTGAAAACGTAAAATTGAGTCATCCCAAGTTATTTAGGGAATTAGCCATGTTGAGTGGCGAATACCATATTTTAGTCAATGACGGTGCTAAGCCATACGGGTTAACGGTTCCTCAAAGTGTACCTATCCCGTTACTCCCCAAGGTCAAACATGAATTAGACAACATGGAGAAAAATCATGTGATGATCCGAACAAATGGTGTGCAGGCATGGTTGTCGTACCAAAGCCTGGAGAAAAGGTAAGAAAATGTGTCGACCTGACAAAACTAAATGGCAGCGTCCGACGAGAGGCATTCCCACTTCCGATCATTGATCAAAGTTAAGTGCTCTTGCAGGGACAAAATTTCATAAAACTTGACTACAACAAAGTTTTTGGCAAGTAAAATTGTCCAAAGAAAGCAAGCTACTTACTACATTTATAACGCCTTTTGGCAGATATGCTTTCTGTATACTTCCGTTCGGAATTAACTCTGCTAGTGAATACTTCCAGAAAAGAATGTTTCAAATTGTTGAAGGTATTGACGGCGTATTATGTCAGACGGACGATGTTTTGGTTTCTGCAAATACAGAAGTCGAACATGACGAACGGCTGAAAATAGTTCTGACTAGAATGGAAAACGCGAACCTAACTCTTAACCCAGATAAATATGAGTTTAAGAAGTTATCAGTAAAATCCGAGGTCACATTGTAGGATCGTACCGGAATCCAGCTGATCCCGATAAAGTTGAAGCAATAACTGACATGAAACCTCCTACGAACGTGCACGAAGTCCGTAGATTTTTAGGAATGGTTAACCAGTTAAGCAAATTTACGCCATTGCAAGCTGAGAATTCAAAACCAATTAGAGACTTGTTGAGTACAACAAAACAGTTGGGGCCCAGACCATCAATGTGCCTTTGATAAGATTAAACGTATAATGACAAGTACACCCGTCCTTGCATTGTATGATCCCAACAAATACACTATTTTAATGACAGATGCTAGCAAACATGGATTAGGTGCTGCATTGTTCCAAGAACAGAACAATGGTGACTTAAAACCCATTTCATTTTCATCCATAGCGTTCACAACTACAGAAAAACGGTACTCAACAATTGAGAAAGAGGCTCTAGGGGTCACATATTGGTGTCTCAAACATAAGAAATTTCATATTGTGACAAATCATAAACCTCTGGTAGCTTTGCTAGGACAGAAAACTTTAAGTGGATTGCCTATCAGAATACAGCGTTTTCAACTCAAGTTAATGCAATTTTCATACTCAATTTCGCATGAGCCAGGCAAACAATTAGTCATACGAGACCTACCTACTGAGCCGTCACATTGTATCCCCCAGTATATCATATGATGACATACAGCTTTGTAATGAAATAGAATTCTTTGTTGACTCAGTCATAGGGCAGCTGCCAGAGATTGATTCTAGATAAGAGGAAATAAGACAGAAACAAGGTCGCGACCCTGCTTGCCAAACTTTGATAAGGTTGTGTCAAAATGGGTGGCCTAACCAGAAACACATAGCGTGTGAAACAGATAAACTTTACTTGTCAATCAGGGGTGAAATGTCTGTTAAAAAGGGATTGTTAATGAAAGGCGACAGGTTAATTATACCCATAGGTATGAGACAAGACATACTTTCCAAGATTCATGAATCTCACTAAGGGATTACTAAATGCAAAGAAAGGGCAAAAGAATCCGTGTGGTGGTATATAATTAATGGGAACATTGACCGACTTGTTCAAAACTGTGACATTTGCGTGAAAATGCGAAATGATCATGCCGAACCAATGATGAACACACCATTTCCAACTCGTCCATGGTAGAAACTAGGTTCTTACCTATTTTTTCTGGAAAGGGCACACATATCTTCTAGTAGTCGACTACTATTCTAGATATATCGAGTTAGAAAAAATTAAGTTCAACATCTTCTTTGGATGTCGTAAATCATCTGAAGTATATATTAAGCCGTCACGGTCTTTGTGACATTTCTTAAGCGATATCTGCCCTCAGTATAAGTCAGATGTTTTTAAAGAATTCATGTCTGAATACCAAATAACTCATGTAACAAGTAGTCCAAGATACTCGCTTGGAAATTCGGAGGCGGAGCGCGCTGTTCAGACAGTCAAACGATTACTGGACAAAAATGATGATCCATATATCGCGGTATTGAACTATCGCGCAACGCCTTTAGCGAATAGACTTAGTCCGTCAGAGCTACTGTTTGGCAGGAAACTAAAAACTAAACTTCCGCAAATGACTGAAATGCTAATACCGATTGCTGTTGACATAAATAAAATCATACAAAGAAAAACGAAGCTCGAAAATATTCTAAACAAAATCATGATTTAAAAAGGCGAGCGCGTATTTAAACCCCTTGAAGAAGGTGACACGGTCTTTATTAAAAGTTCTCGAGTCAATGGCCAAATATTACCGAAGCTAACCGTCCTAGATCTTACGTCATGGAAACACCCCGTGGTACTGCATAAAGAAACAGGAAACACCTTATAAAATTAAACCAAACAGAAGCGAATGAAACCAATGGTTTTAAAAAAGTGGGTTAGAATGAATGTTAACAAAACATTAGGTGAACCACCTTTAGAACTTGACAAAATTCAAAATGCCTCAATGTATCTGGTGCACAATTGGTTCATCTTTAATGTATCAGACAAAGATAACAAAGTTGTAACACAATCAGAGAGAGTGTCTAAACCTGCAGAAAGACTAGATTTATAGATAGTGTTATCATCAAATAACAGGACAATTAACCGGGCAAGAAAACAAACTGAAGATGATATCTGATAAACAGTTTTTCTCAATGGAATTCCTGAGTACTGTGTAATTTGATAATTTGAGGATTTAGAGGTAGTTAATTCATAAAAGTTGGGATAAAATAGCGTTGGTGTATTCTAGAGCTATACACGAGGTGTATTATACGGAGGATACGGAAATACCCGATGTTTCACGATTGACACATTTTTGGGGACGGTACTTTAGCAACCGCTGTCAGTTATTCAGTGCAATGGCGTTTACGATCTGGCGGTTTTTTCTTATTTGTCAATCAATTTTATGTTTTACCGTTGTTGTGTTTTGGGTTATACCAATGGAAAAATTTTGCATGAGCGGTAAGTAGAGTATATTTTATTCAAACTATTTTACGAAATGTAGATTTTCAAGACTAGCATAGTTTCGTTTTCTAGATCTACCGTTTGAAGTTTGTTTTATGCATTTTATGAATGTGTTTATGCATAGAGAGGAATATCATCTAAATGCAGTTTACTGAGTGCTTTGAATAGGCAGTGTTTTATGTTTTAATATTATACTATAATTTATATTTAATATCATAATACGCTTGGACTTTATCGGGGGAATTTCCATATGTTCTATTTTTAGATTATGCTTCGAAAAAAATGTGTCGGTGTGTTGTTTTCTGCCATTCGAACGCTGTTGCTATTGAGTTAATATATTGGTTATGAGGCATCTTTTTTCCGATCTATCCAGTTTTTATTGATATTGACAATTCTTTATTTGTACTCAACCTATTGAATTATGACTATGAATAATTTGATTAAAGAAATTATATGTTCTGTATTAGATCTAGGATAGTCTACCATTTCATGATATTTTATTGAAATCGATTTGTTCACATTCTAAATTTTTATTTTGATATCATCATATCGAATTATTGTTAATGAAAACGGTATCATAAAATATAAGTAATCATATAAACATTAAATTTTATATCAACTTTTTTTGAAAATTTTTATAAAAATCCAGTTTAATGATATCACATGCGGGGGAGGCACTTGACCTGAAAATGGGTACATATTTTTTTATTTTTCATGTTTTGTTGTTGTTTTTTTCCTTGTTTTTTTTCAAGAAATACATCCAGTGATCGTATCAATCACAGTGCATGATTTTGATACCCGCAGTAGCCAAACTGATAAAGAAGATAAAGTCGTCACAAAGCAAACCGCGGGGGCGGTAGTCTAATGGATAGAGTGCTGGCCGTTCACGCCAGAGATTCCGGGTTCGATCCCCAGCTCGACCCGTTGCCTCTCTAAAAACATCACTCAGTACTGGTTCTACCCAGAAAGCGGACTCGAGAGAGCGATTCATATAAGTTCTAAACTTACATCGCAATCGAGCTAAAATAAATTAGTATAAACTAAAGCAAACCGCCATTTTCATGAACATACTTGATACTGGTGGAATTATCGCATCATCAATCACACACACGTTTTATTTTGAAAAAAACAAACAACAACATTGCAAACATATGATATTGATCGTAAAGTTCTGACCAATATGAATATTATCTTTGCTGGAAACTTCGTCACGTGGCGGTTTTATTGATTGATTGCCTATTTAGCGTCATTTTTTGCCATCGAGGGCTAACAGACGATCATTTATCCTAACCACTGTTTCCTGGGATTAACCAGTACTCGAACACACCCCATCTCCGCAAGTAACTGATAATTTTTCCACTTGAATCAGTGGTGAGAGACGAATGATAATGAAACACAATGTCGTATATTAATCACCACATTTTGTCAACCTCTGCACTATCAAAATACGATGAGAAAAATAGGGGTCATGTGTCATATAAGAGATTTTTTCCTGCTCAGTGTGTACACTGTTGACAAATTGAAAGAAGACTTCCGAAATCATGTATTCATACCCCAATTTCCAAGCATCAATTTCTTTTCTAAATTCATAATTCAAATATACCCCACAGAAGCACTTCCTTTTTCCAATGGTGGTACCATGACTACAACGCCGGATATTACTTTAAACCTGTATTCTTTAACATCATATAAACAATCTTTAGTAAAACTTCATATTGAAGATATCCTTTCCCACAACTTCACACGCCAGCGCTATGCTTTGCCCGATAGCCTCTCAAAAACTATACCCAATGCTGGCTATACCCAGGAAACTATAAGCTTAAACTGGATTAAGGTGTAAGCCCACTACTGATTTTTGTTCTTTATTCTATAGTAATTAATAAAAGTTTGAAGGCTTGTCATTCATAGAGAGACCCAAAGGAAAGAAGTGAAGCTTAAATAAAAAAATGAGCATTAAAATAAAGAAAAATGGATTTTTAAAGAAGAAGAAATGTCGATAATTTATAACCGCCATTATGCGACTACTTCACGGACGCACTACCTTTTTCTAATTGTGGTACTATGCCTTAAGGCAAAATTTGAAAAGTGTTTTATAAGCAGCCTGCCGCGCTTAACGGTAAAACTAATGCCGATCAGTGTCACTTTTAACAGTGCTGGCTTTAAAAAAACGTTAACGTCGTCTTCATTTTTCAGAAAGAGTGATGGCAGCAATTTTGAAAAATGTTTCCATCACAAATAAGTTGCAATGTGAAACGGTCGGAATTAAACTTGGCTTCAACGAAAATGAGCTGGACAAGAATGGCAACCTGGCACATCTGGTTGCACACTTGATGGATGACAGAATGCATAACGGTCTGGACCATTACAGAAGGACAACCCTCTCAGGTGTAATCGAGAAAGAGGCGTATGCTATCGAAAATGAGGACGTCGTTATGCTAAAAGGTAATTAACTTCGCCTGTTTTTGGTTTGGGTTTATAATGTTTGTAATTGGTTCACTCATGTTATGTATGACTTGAACGGAGGACGATTCTGGATGTTGGTCCTTTATTTCGTCATATCGTAGACTGGTTAAATACGGCGTGAATGGGCAGCTGATTAGTTCATCTGAACGAATAAATTGTTCGTCTGTCTGTCTGTTTATTGTTGTCCATAATTTCTAAAAAAAATATTTTACTGAAATTGTTGCAGTATTTCATTCGGAACGCTTTATCGAATACCATAATGCAGAATAACGTTTTGAAATAACATACAAATAATGCACAAATAATCACCATACCATGGCGACATGTTTGGTCCATAGCTTATAAAGGTAAAATAATATGAAAGAGGCAAAATGCATCTTTACTTCCACTACAACACTTTTGGTTGTGTAACCTAATTAAGCAAGTACTACTAAGTTATACTTAGCGGTTAACGGAGTCACGATTGGGATATCCAATTAAGTGATATTGGTTGTGTTGCTGATTAAGCTTATGGTACATAGATATACCTATACCACTGGACCAATATTAAAATACTGCATAAAATGTCACTTGTTTGGTCACAGGAATGCATTTGGTTATTGTTTTAGAACTTCTATTTATGGAGTTGCGTAAGTTCACCATTTAATATGTAAGTTGCAAAAATTATCATAGATATTGTAAATTACCAAAACTTTTTGTAAGCACGGACGGCCGATAAAAGTTAATGAATGGATACATATTATTACGGGGATTTAGTATCGAACAAAGATTTTGATTAGTTAATTCAAACAATCGGACTACCTCGGAGATTTCCATAGTATTTCAAAAGAGTATTGTAACAGAATAAGATCCTGACCATGCTGACAATCTATCTAAATAAGACTCATTTGTGAACACTGCAACTGTACGTCTGTTTGTACCCGCAAACACTCATTGTATTAAACGAGCATATCATTATCAAGACTATTTCTACATGGAACAACAATGATTATATACATAATCATCCATATTCACTATATATGAACTCACGTTATGTCTGTAGATTGAAATATCATCATAAATCCAAATATTGATTTGACAAGAAATCTGGCTCTGGGCGGGGTAAACAAAAACATCTATTCAGTTATTATATCTCTATAGTTTGATGCTATGTGTAAGTTAAATAGTGTTTTAGATATATATATTATTTTTAACATAAGTAATCAATCTAAACAAGTTTAATTATATTTATCTGAGGATAGATGAGAGTATCCTTGAATGACCTTCCAAAATATCTACTGCCAGATTTTTGCTGTCAACAAGAATTATTGGATCACTGTTTTCAGACTAATGCAAAGCTTTCCCAAGTTATAAACACAATTTATGATGGTAAACATTGATTAATGTCTTACCTTCAAATAATGCTGTATATTCTCAAATAGGAAATCATATTTGAATTTCCCTCCTCGAAAGTTGCCAGAGTGGAAAGATTTGAAAATCTGTTCACCTCAATTCTGGCATCTTCGTTTCTACTTTATTTCGAATTTTAATATTAACTTGCATGATTTGCATCTGAACTATGACAGGGTGACATCCTTTTCATGCTAACTTATGATATGGAAATTGTGTTTTTATTGTTTTAAATGAACTTTTCGTGTATCAAATCTGGCAACATAGCGACATTTTGTCAGATCAGCCAGATTTTGGACACCTGTGGATATTAAATGCACGCATTTCATTAGCTTAGAACTGCCAGAATTCCAGACTTTTTGCCTAAATAAACGCTTAGAAATTTCAGATTTCAGCTCACTTTAGTTTCAGACATCAAGAAAAGCAGTCCCATCACTTCCGGTACATTTTAAATCTTATTATCGCACAACAATAGTTTTCTTTGTGTGTATATATAATCTTGCCTTATTGGAGACAATGACAGTTAATTAGTTGTCTATATCAATTTAGCTATGCCATCTAATCTTGTTGTTTTCATATTTGCTCGACATCTATCTAATAACACGACCTGGAGTGTTACAATATCGCTTGAATGTTTCTTCTATATTCATTAGTTTTATATTTATATATAAGATATTTTCTTTAACAAAGATTTTGTTCTAGATAACTGCCATGACTTCCGTACGAATACCTATTTTTAAATTTTATTGTAACATAACCATTACAAAGGTGCGTTTGTGTCAGCCAATCAGATCCTACTTCCAGATTTAAACGTTTCTTCTGCACAACTTATCAAGACGTTGTATTTTAGAAAAGCAAGCGTCGCATATCAAGACTATTGCAAAAATTATTTTATTCTCATACAGTTGTTTCGTTATGATTATGTCGTTGCAGACTTCGAGGTTTGTGCCGCCGTGATTGAAGGTCTGTCGCTCGTCAGTCTGTATGTGGTGTTTTTTCTCTTCATCATGACACTCACCATACTGGTCAGCAGGACATTTAAAAATTGGACAAGGTTTAGCCACATTTTTGTTGTGCTCATTTGGCTATCCATAAAAACGTATACATGTACATTGCTTGCTTTTGTCCGGCCCAGATTTTTTGCGGCATGGTTAGTAAATGGTAATTAGGTAGAATAGTTTGCCATACTTTCCTTTTAGAAAGGGGCCTAAATCGTATAATACTTAATATTTCTGAATCTAATAAGAAACGTTTGGCTAGATTCATTTTGAGTTTTTAGATAAGATTATTATTGTTATAGTAAAGTAGTTATTATCACATCCAGTCCAAACTTGATCGATTGTCACTAAAACATAAACGACCAGATGAATTATCGACAGAACCGTTCGGATCAAAAATGAGATAAAGTCCCCGATCGTGAAAAGTGATGAATGTTGCTTTATTAATACTGTGAGATCTTCGGTTGTCATTAGATACTACGGTTATAGATATATATATCTGTTGAGAGAAAAAACGCGTTTGTTTCTTAAATATGGCTTCATGTCGAAATATTGAAAATGGTTTCATGCCGATTTATGCCCAAATATGAAAGGGCTTTTTAGCCGAAATGTTGAAATATTTGGGATATGTATAATCATTAACATAATCGGATTCTCTCGGCTGTTTTCGCATCATATAATTAATGTAGATCTGTATCTGATTTATTATATGAAGTTTGCGATAAACATATCATGATCAATATTTACAGGGAGACTTTTGTTTTGTTTGAATCATGGACACATACAGTTTCATACATATTGAAAGTTTCCGTTTGCAGACAAAGACGATGCCGCAATGAGCGTGTACGCACAGACAGCGAGAATACATGCAACGAAGGATCGAGTATACGGATCAATAATCCGACGTACAACAACAACAGTACTGTCAACAAAGAGGCGGGATCGTCCCACAACACCAACAAGCTTATGAGGTTTCTTTCCTGTATACTGGGTCGACCACAGAGGGTGACATCAGAGTCAGGTATTGCTATATGTAACCGGAAGCACAGAGAGAAATAGGATGCCAGTCTTGGAGTCGAACCTGGACATTTTGCTGGCAGGGCTAATGTTTAACTAATGTTCCCCCACCACCCAACCACACTTTTTAAAATTTTGTTTTTTGAAGAATTGTTTTTAAAAATGTACACGATTTGCTTTTTCTTCAGATGCGCTAACTGATATAACGCAATCGTGAAACATCGGGTATTTCCGTATCCTCCGTATAATACACCTCGTATATAGCTCTAGAATTACACCAACGCTATTCACCTGTGTAACATGTCTGTGTTCATTCGCGTAAAAGTAACAAATTATGTATCCGTCATTAAGTTAAATATGTGGCGTTATTATTTCGATTTTTTTATTTCTACACTCGACATGGGTTATGTTTATAAGGAAATTTAAAATATCAGTCTTGATTAACCAACGTTTATATTTTCAACGTACATATATATATATATATATATATATATAAGGGGGCCGCCATTTTATTTTATTATGTGTCTGAAAGTTGTTCCAAAATGGCGCCTTATTTATTATGTCAGAGGTCTATTGCGTAGCCGAGGTGATCAGATTGTGATATAACGTATAGATGTTCATTCATTCCTAATACTTTACAGAAAGTGGACAGGACAATAGCCAGCCCCGGCGGCTATTTAAGAGAGAGATAGATGCAACGTTGAGGCGAGAAGGTGTGCACCTGGTCCATGAAGCCATGAAATCCGTGGGAATACTATTTACAAAACAGAACGGCAAAGGAACGGTTGTTCGGATTGGACCGAACTTCGTCATAACTGCTTGGCATGTCATAAAGGATATTGTTCGTAAGTGAGCAACAATTTCAGTTCAGTAGCGTGGCTGACCCTACAACGACGTGAACACCATCTTCTGGCGAGCATACCTCCACACTCACCCAAGAAAGCGTTTGATTTTTAGGATGCAATCTGGGGGACTTTGCAGGAGATATAATGACACATTTGCAAAAAAAAAATTGCAATCCTGGGGGTAGTGGCGAAAAGACAACCACGCCTCTGCAGTTAAATGACTATTTTACTTTTAAATCAAAGTCTTTGTCAAGCTGTCAGCAATTGTTTCTAAATTGTAGGAAATTGTTCCATTATGTGATTATTACTATTTTCCGTCATACTCTGAGCTAGTCTTAGTTATGCGAATAAAACCATTTACTCAAGCGTTGATTTTGTAATTATATTATGTAAATTAATACTTTTAATTCTAGTGTTGCGTATGTGAAATAATACCATTTACTCAAGCGTTGATTATGTAAATTAGTACGTTCAACACAAGTGTTTGCTATGTGAACTGGTGCCATTCATAACTCAAGTGTTGGTTATGTAAATTAGTACGTTCAACACAAGTGCTTGCTTTGTGAACTGATGACATTCATAGCTCAAGTGTTGGTACAATTCCCTGATTCACCTTATCTGTTGAATCAAAATGCATACTAATCTATCTGGATAATTCAAAGTTGAATAATTCCTTCCCACAGTTCCAGCCAACTTAAATTTGAATAAAAGGCCTATAAATCCAACTCTGCTACAAAGCGAGACGATCTACGTTGATTTCCATGACAGCTGCAGACAGAGCCCAACCTTCATGCACTTCCATATTTTACCAAAAATACCGTTTTGGGATTCCGACCTGGATATTATTATCCTGGAACTGGACGTTTCCAAGAACGAGGAACATTTACCACCACCGTTCGTAAACTTCGCAGATGTGTTCAAGCTTAATTCCAGGGAGAATCAAATTCCTTGTGTTCACATTATTGGACAACATCCGAAAGAGGAAAATGTGGTAAGTTTGTTTTGAAAAAGAAATGTCGCCATTTTATTCTAGTTTTTAGGTGACGTCACTTTACCCACAATACTTATTGAAGACCAAGAACATAAAAATTACAGTGTTTTTTGTTTGTTTTGTTTTCTATTAGTTTTATTCATCTTTCTATTTTAATGTGTTTCATGTTTTTGTTTTCATACGCTAAAACGCATTGGTCATCTCAATTTTGCACCATATCGTTTTCCTAGCTGTGTATTCTGAAGTAGTCGGGTACACTGACTGGCTTCTAAAGGCAAAGTACCACCATTGAAAAAAGGATGTGCTTCCGTGGGGTAGTCGTATAATGGCGATGATAAATATAATCCTTGTTTCTTCTTCTTTAAAAATGCATTTTCCTTATTTTAATACTATTTTTAATGGCATTATTCATGTATTTTGAACATTTTGAAAACATTGTCATGTTTGAATTGTGAATTTAGAAAAATATCTTATATGACACATCGAGGGTTCAGCACAAAACTATTGTAACTCCGTTTTTTTCCAAAATATCGTTTTTTTTTCATAAATTACTTTAGTTTTACAATGTGCATCTTTGTGCAAAATTTGGTCCTGATATTTTAAATAATTTTGAAGATATTCACTTTTGGTGAAAATATGTAATCTCAAATACACTAATTCTTCAGCGAAAAAATATTGTAACTTGAGTTACAAAAGTTTTGCACCAAATAATATCTTGGAGACCTTTATTTATATCAGTGGAAAACTATTGTAACTTGAATTTAAATTTTATATTAAACCTAGTTATCATGTAAATCTACACTTTTATTTAGTACAAGAAAATTGCAATAAAAGTTTCAAATGATAGTTCAGTAAAATCTTGCAAGATTTTGAAGAAAAACAGGTATAGAGACTTTTTCTTTTACTTAATCTTTGAAAACATTTTAATTAAGGAATTTTAGTCAGATGAGTATGTTAAATGATTTATTGATTTGGACATTTGTGACAATGAAATGGATGATTAATATAGTTATTGTGCTATAAAAGAATTATTTGTTGATATTTTGTTAAAAAATCTGATTATTAAAATTTGTAGTGAATATTTTGCTTTGCATTTTTTTTAATAAAAGGCCGTCCAATCTAACAATATTACTCAACACACTTTTAATTTATACCAAATATATCTTTACTTAACCAATATATATCCCGTTGAAGAGTTCCAGAATGAGATATTATTCTAATTACCTGGTACACTAAGTATTATTCTTATTAATAATCAGTACTAGAAGTCAACAGTATCTAATTATTTTAAAATGGCTGTTGAAGAACCAAAACAATATATTTTAGAAATCGATAAACCTTGGTTTCCCAGAATTAATTTGATTGGTATATAGGTTACAGTTGGAACTGTAGTTGGTATTGTGGGTGTAGAAGGTAGAGCTGGTAGTATAGGGGGTATAATGGGTGTAGAGGGTACATCTGGTACTATAGTAAGTAGTGTGGGTGTAGATGGTACATCTGGTACTGAAGTTGGTTGTGTGGCTGTAGAGGGTACAGCTGCTAATGTAGTTGGTATGGTGGGCGTTGAGAGTACAGTTGGTAGTGTAGTTGGTATGGTGGATGTAGAGGATACAGCTGGTAGTGTAGTTGGTATGGTGGATATAGAGGGTAGTGTGGGTGTAGAGGGTACATCTGGTACTATAGTTGGTAGTGTGGGTGTAGAGGGTACATCTGGTACTGTAGTTGGTTGTGTGGCTGTAGAGGGTACAGCTGCTAATGTAGTTGGTATGGTTGGCGTTGAGGGTACCGTTGGTAGTGTAGTTGGTATAGTGGATGTAGAGGATACAGCTGGTAGTGTAATTGGTATGGTGGATATAGAGGGTAGTGTGGGTGTAGAGGATACATCTGGTACTATAGTTGGTTGTGTGGGTGTAGAAGGTTCATCTGGTACTGTAGTTGGTATTGTGGATGTAGAGGATACAGCTAGTAGTGTAGTGGGTAGGGATGGTGTGGACGGTACGGCTTCTAATGTAGTTGGTATGGTGGGCGTTGAGGGTACAGTCGGTAGTGTAGTTGGTATGGTGGATGTAGAGGATACAGCTGGTAGTGTAGTTGGTATGGTGGATGTAGAGGGTACAGCTGGTAGCAGAGTTGGTAGTGTGGGTGTAGATGATAAAACTGTAACGTAGTTGGTATGGTGGGTGTTGAGGGTACAGCGGGTAGTGTAGTTGTATGGTGGGTGTAGAGTGTACAGCTGGTAATGTAGTTGGTATGGTGGGTCTAGAGGGTATGGCTGGTAGTGTAGTTGGTATAGTAGGTGTAGAAGGTACAGCTTGTAACGTAGTTAGTATGGTGGGTGCAGAGGGTATGGCTCGAAGCATAGTTGGTATAGTGGGTGTGGATAGTACAGCTGGTAGCATAGTTGGCATGGTTGGTGTTGAAGGTAGGACAGGTAACATAGTTGGTGTGGTGGGTGTATAGGGTACGGCTGGTAGCATAGTTGGTACAGCTGGTAGCGTAGTTGGTATGGTGGGTGTAAAGGGTATGGCTCGTAGCATAGTTGGTATAGTGGGTGTGGATAGTACAGCTAGTAGCATAGTTGGTATGGTTGGTGTTGAAGGTAGGACAGGTAACATAGTTGATATGGTGGGTGTATAGCGTACGGCTGGTAGCATAGTTAGTATAGTGGGTGTAGAAGGTACAGCTGGTAGCGTAGTTGGTATGGTGGGTGTAGAGGGTATGGCTTGTAGCATAGTTGGTATAGTGGGTGTGGATAGTACAGCTGGTAGCGTAATTGATATGGTAGATTTAGAGGGTATGGCTCGTAGCATAGTTTGTATGGTGGGTGTTGAGAGTACATCTGGTAATGTAGTTGGTATAGTTGGTGTTAAGGGTACAGCTGGTAATGTAGTTGGTAAGGTGGGTGCTGAGGGTACAGCTGGTAATGTAGTTGGTATGGTTGGTGTTAAGGGTACAGCTGGTAGTGCTGTTGGTATTGTTGATGTAGTAGGTACAGTATGTAGTTGAATCTGAATGGTAGGTGTAGAGGGTACAGTAAGTAATGGGGTTCTGGTTGGTATTATAGATAATGGTTGGTAGAGAGAATCGGTACCTATATACTGCAGAAATGTAGAGGGAGCAAAGGAGTTCATAAAGTGAATGTATATGTTACAGTGGGTAATGGTACTAGATTTGTGGGTGTAATGGTTCAGTAGTTAATTAGGTCAGTATGATGGATGAAGTGGATGCAATGGGTAGTAGGGTTGGTACGGTGGATGTTGAAGGTACAGTCACTGGGGATAGTTGAGTTGGTATGGTGATGGAGTCGATACATGTAATTAATATAAAGGATCAGTGTCTTATGGATTTGGTTTGATGGATATTGAGGATGTAGTTGAAAATGGTGCTAGTAGAGTGTAGAGTTGATGGTGTTGGTATGGTTGTTGTATAGGGTACAGTGGGTATAATGATGTTAGTTTGGTGGGTGTAAAGGGTACAGTACCATGGTGATGGAGTTGGTACATGTATGAAGACTAAAATGTGTTTAATTAATTTGGTATGATGGATTTTGAAGGTGCAGTTGGAATTGGAGTTAGTATGACGAATGTAAATGGTACAGTTGTAAGTGATGTTGGTATAGCGGGTCCATGGGGCACAGTACCAACTTACTGCTTGTTTAAATTAAACGATGACTTTTTTAAATTTTTAACTAAATAAAACACATGTATATTTTTGTCTGTTTGTCTATAAATGAGGTTTTAACCAAAACAATCATGCAGTATGCAATTTGATCTCAATTGCCATTTGCCCCCAGGTAAAAATTCGTCAATAAATTTATAAGACTGAAAATAACAGTTTTGTAATCTTGTTTGATATTAACTGGTATATTATTATCAAAATGTCACATTCTTAAACATGACAGTTAGTTACGATTATGCTGTGGTCCAGATAGTATCTGCATACTATATGAATTTACACAATATCAATTTCTAAATACGAATTTGGAAATATAATTATATTTATTGACTTATATTAACATAATTTAATACTTTCATAACTGAAATATTATGCTTTGCAATGTTAATGACATAGGTTAATTGATTATAAACATGAGAACTATCAAAATTATTGTATTTATAGGCTAAAACATAAATAATACAGCTTAATATACTTTTGTATATGTTTTTCTTTATTTCCAATACTTCTTATATGTTTGTGTTACCCTTTAATAGAATTAAAATAGGTTTTGGATTAATAACAACATAATTTTAAACAGTTTTATATTGAGTTACAATATTTTTAAACTTAGAAATTAATTATTTATCTCGTAAAACTTGGTGCAAATCTATTGTAACTTGAGTTACAATAGTTTTGCACCAAATATAAATTCAGTTTTATTGAATTTTCAACGCAACACTATTGTAACTCAAACTTTTACAAACAAATCAAGTTATATTAAAGCTTTAATTGATAACTCTTTTTAATATTGTAAGTAATGCAGTTTTCATTTGAATTTTGAAAAATATAAGCAAAAATATCTAAAAATGAAAATAAAAAAACATTTTTTTCTCCTCCTGAACAATTTGCAAAAACCTAGTTACAATAGCTTTGCATTAAGCCCTCGACATGACCCCTACTTTTCTCATCATATTTTGGTAGTGAAGAGATTGACAAACGGTAAAATGTAAGTTTCACTCCTTTCATTTGGGTTTCTCTATGAATGACAAGCCTTCAAACTTTCATTATTAACTATAGAATAAAGAACCAAATTCAATAGTGGGGTTACATCTAAATGAGTGGTAGTCTTGATTATCTGACAGACAAATGACAGATTTCTAACAGACAAGCGTCTTGATACTCTTGGCGCTCACCCAGGCCCCTAAATAGGTTTTACCTATTTCACATGAATCATACAATTGTAACACATAAATATCTATAAACCTAAATAAAAAAACATTGATGGTATTGTTCTATATGTTTATTTTCATAGGTTCTCGATCCTGGATGTAAAATTATTACTCGTGATGATAAAAATGTCAAGAGAGCTCGGAAATGGATTAAACAGAACATGACAAGTTTAAAGAAAAGTGCTAAAAAGAACAACGACAATCCTAACAATGTCGAGACTGCCTACTATGACGTTTTTTCCTGCAGTAGGCGCCTTATATTTGACACATATTTGGAATTTGGTGGCAGTGGTGGCGCTGTCATCGCTTTATTACCGGAAGGTGGTGTCGCTCTCGTAGCAATTCTGACACACGGACTACCTCCGTTTTATTGGT
Organism: Panopea generosa; assembly: GCA_029582155.1. Lineage (NCBI taxonomy): Eukaryota > Metazoa > Mollusca > Bivalvia > Adapedonta > Hiatellidae > Panopea > Panopea generosa. The sequence continues at coordinate 78,392,404 of CM055894.1, read as the reverse complement.
ACGCATCAACAAATCACATTTTTCCGGAAAATATGAGGATGGAAGTAGGCTGCACGATGGAAGCCATTACGGACTCCGACAAATGGACTGGCAAGTTGCATTAAATAATAAAAATATCTTCTTCAGAATAAGATTCAGTGGTATTACCATTTTTGTGACGCATTTTAATATTAATTTAAGTCTCAGTGTACACTTATATATAATGCATTACAATGCATATAAAAAGGTGCTATATCCACATTTATAGCACAGAGTTTTTCAAATAGTAATTAGAGCAATGAACAAAAAAAAAGAAAATTGGGAAGGTGATGCTTACTAGTATATTGCAGTAAAAACTTGTCATTAAAAAAGAATAACACGCGTGAGCGGCCAAGAATCTTCCCACTGCATTACCGCCCCATGTTTAGATCTGCTGGTCAAAGGCCCGCAGGGCTTATTTTATGGTAAATTGTCTGTCGTCAGGTGTCAGGCGTCCGTCTGTTAACCCTTTTCTTGTAGAGGCGATAGCAGCCCCATTTTTAATGATTCTTAACCGAACTTGCAAAGCAGTTACAACCACAAAATGTAGGACGACGAGTTTTTGAATCAACGTGATTCGACCATAAATGTCCCCACTATAGGGCTTATAAGCACATTTTAAGGGAAACATTTTCTCTGAAAGTTCAAACCATTAGACGTGTAACGTAATGAGGGTAAAGATTCCCCAGGGAGTCACTGTCCGTTAATTGATTAATACGTATTTTAACACGTGAAATCAATTAGTGCATAGCGTTACTGTTATAATGCATTTTATTTAATATCTGTCTTGAAATAATCTTGTTTAAAATAAATATAATTTTTAGAAGGTTTTTCTTAAATTCTAACAGTAACTATCGTGACCGTATAGCTTGTAATTGAAAACCAATGAAAAGAGGTTTTACACTTTCTGGTGAAATTTATTAATACCTTTTTTGATATGTTTTGTCAAAATGTATAATGAAAGCGTTCGTGAACACGTTTCTTTTTCATAAGGCTTAAATACCAAATCTGATAAAAAAAAACGTCTATTAATTCAATATAAATATCTGAGTGCATTAGCTGTCCGAACTAACACTCTTATTGACTGAGGAAGACCTCAGCATTAATTTGATTAGAACCAACGCACTTCCGCATGTAATTGGCAAACTGTTTCACCTAAAGTTTTTGGAGCGGGTGGGACTCAAACCTACGACCTTAGCGGTAAGAGATACGTTGTCTTGAGATGGCGTCTTTGAAATGGCCACGGATGACCCTTTACGCTGAAATAAAATTCATGTTAAATCACTATTAATTCAGAAAAAAATATATTAAATCAATCCATTGAGGTCCCCTACATGAGTTGTTGAAATCAGGTCACATGGGTCAAATTTGGAACCGTTACAGGGGTCACTGTTTTACACAGAGTTACAGGTATATAGGTAAAATGGTAAAATGTAAGTGTATACGCCTGATAACACTCCCATCTTTCATTGAATCTTAACCAACTTTGCACAGCAGTTATATAACACAATATCTCGGAACATTTCTTGAATCAGTGATTCGGCCACTAATTCTCCCACCACAGGACTTATATATCCTTATACGGAGCGCTTGACTCGGTGGTATAGCTTGTGAGCCAATTTCGGAAGGTCGTGTGTTCGATCCTCTGCCACGGCTATGCATGGTTCCTTGAGCAAGACACTTTATCTGCAAATGCTTAGTACTGGTGTTTACCCAGTAATACTCCGAGTGTGATTTGTCTAAGTTGAAAAACGTGTTTTACAATGTAAGTAAACAAAATACGATTAAACATACATGATACGTATGTGTTAAGCCATTTTGTAGTAATAGCTATTTTCTGCCTTGAGGTCTATAACCCTATGCTACTTGTAAAAATTGCTGTCTTTCTTATGGGCATTTCTGATAAAAAAAACGTTTCGTTATTAAAATCCTAGAAATTAAAATAAAAAAACACGCACGCAACATAGATAACAAAGGTAAATATATGCACTGTTTTGTCGATAGACGGCTCTTACTCGATGTCGTTAATCAACTCTGCTATCTGTTCATTTATATTTGTACTTAAAATGTAGTTTTAGGTGCGGAGTCATTGAGAGATGAACTTTTTTGTCCAGGCAATATAAGGCAACCGATGGAGACCGATGCAGAAGATCCAGACCAAACTGACGTCAACATGACCACACTTGCTGAAAATCTAAACAACTTGACGCTAGCCGAAAATGTCGTTGTGTAAGATTTCTTTGTTCTATACAAGAAAGGCAAACTGTGTTGACATAACAAGTTGTTGCTCAACCATTTGTATCAAATAAGACTGTCGGCATAAAAAATGGCGCTCAAGCAGTTGTGATTTGATACTCTTCTCTTTAATTAATATTCATTTATAGGGCTATATAGGCACAAATATAGTTGGTATTACGTTTTAGCTTCAAAGATAGACAAATGCACTATTGCAGGCTATGAAAATGGAACATATATTTAGAATGAAATAGTATTAATAATTCTGTACAAACTTACTAAATATTTTTGTAATTCAGTTCTGACAGAACATGCTATTGGAGCTGTGGTTAACAGCAGGTACTTAATCTTGATACATGCTGCAAATTTAATTAGGAAATATATAAGAAACCTATGTGTAATCTCAGGAACTTGGAGTTGTTCATACATGCACAAACATGAACTTATCAAAATGATACTCAGGCATTTTCTGTTAACATTCTTCATTACATTTTTAAGGAGATGTATAACAATTCACTGTGGGTTTTTTTTAAGTTTGTAAGTGTGATCACGGCAAAATGTGTTCTTGATTGCAACAACCATCAGGGATATTTTCAGGAAATAATTGTTATCAGTTAACGTCTCACACCACTATTACATTTCCACAGGTCTCCATTGTAACATGCAAGTCCAAAACACAGTGAAAAAACCGAATCTGTAGCACGTGTCTGAACTCAAATTCTTCACTGGTTCAAGATCTGCAATTATAAAACAAAAAAAATCATACTTATTTTTTTTTTAATTCAATGGTTTTGTGATACCAATTTCGAGAGTAATAATGTGTCAAATTTTCAGTGGTGAGTTCAAAAATACTGACCATTTAATACAACCATAGCTGCAATACAAAGTCTGAATAAAACAAGAAAAAGAGAACTAAAGTTGCAAGTCTATCACCTCTATATTAATGTTTTTTTTTGTTTTTTTTTAGTAAGGGTCTAGAAGCCGGGTATATGCACGTGTGCAACTGTAGACAATTTGCACACGTGCATTTATAATGTATGTAATAATTTCGTAATTACCATGACTGCGGTTGTGCATGCGATGTGTGTGTATATACATGTACGAGACAAAGTCTAATATATAGTGTACATTGAGAAATTGTTTAATTTATATATGTAAGTAACATTTAATGTATTTTTTATTTAGGTTTCTTATATCATTTGATACTGTTATATTGATTTTAGTTTACGTGTATTTGCTACTTATGCACCTCAGTTGCAGTTTGCAATTTACATGGAAGGAAAGAAATAATCAAAAATTAAAAAAATGCATGTCCAAAAGGCGACGCATCATGCAACAAAAAAACCTCATAAAAAACACAAATCAAACAATTTTTGTATTGAATGCTGCGAGTCAAGCACTGATGATGAAAAGAAATGTTTAATTTGTTGCTATGTTTATTTCAATTATCAATACATTCAATTGAGAATACTTGAGTACATAACTATAACATACATATTTATTACATTCGAACAAAAGCTGATGTACTTTAATTTTCTCACAAAAATGCAATTTTAATAAAAATATGTTGGAACATTACTATGTGCCACGGTTTATATTTAATATTTTGAGTTATTTTTCTGAAATAAGCAAACACTTATGAATTCGAAATTCATTTAACACTTTAACACTTTGCGTCATAGGTGATCGCAAATTCGGAAATAAGATGCCTTTCAGGTATATACCTGGGTCAAGCCCCTTTCTAAAAAAGATTAAACATAATATTTCACTTTCACAGTTGCATCATGTATATTTATAATGTCAAGAAATAAGTTCAGGTGAAAACTTGCCGTGTGTCCTTTTAAATTGTTTAAATATCTTGTCGTGTGTCTCTTTAAGTAATTTAAATATTTTGTTGTGTGTCCCTTTAAGTTATTTAAATATTTTGTCGTGTGTCTCTTTAAGTAGTTTAAATATTTTGTTGGGAAACGTGTCTAAGCATAACGCAAACGTTTCCCTGTTGTTCAAATCCATTGGAAATATTAAGTGAAAACTAAAAGAATGTGAATTATGTTTTTAAAGTATACAAACAGTGTATGCATAGCACATACGCATACTGATATAAATAGAACGTAGCGCAGATATGTCTAGAACACACTTGCTATATAACTAGAACGTAATGCAGATAATGCATATGTGCCTAGAACGTAGCGCAGATATGCCTAGCACAAGCTTACTATATGACTAGAACATCATGCAGATATGCCTAGCAGATACCTCCGATAGACCTAGAGCATGGTGTAAATGTGCATAGAACATAATACAGATAGTATGCCTAGAATACATCTCATTTATGCTTAAAACATAATACAGATATGCCTATCAGATACCACCGAAAGACCTAGAGCACGGTATAAATGTCCATAGAACATAATACAGATACTATGCATAGAATACATCTCATTTATGCTTAAAAACATAATACAAATATGCCTAGCAGATACCTCCGATAGACCTAGAGCACGGTGTAAATGTGCATAGAACATAATACAGATAGTATGCATAGAATATATCTCATTTATGCTTAAAACATAATACGAATATGCCTAGAAGTAGAACATAGTCCTGTTATGCCTATCTCCGTTAGGCCTATAACATATCCCCGATATCCCTAGAAAATTTCTCCGTTAGGCCTATAACATATCTCCGATAGGCCTTGAACATATCTCCGTTAGGCCTAGAATCTATCTCCGATGGGACTAGAACATATCTCCGATAGGCCTAGAACGTATCTCTGTTAGGCCTATAACATATCCCCGATATCCCTAAAACATTTCTCAGTTAGGCCTAGAACATATCTCCGATAGGCCTAACACATATCTCCGTTAGGCCTAGAACATATCTCCGATAGGCCTAGAACATATTTCCGATGGGATTAGAACATATCTCCGATAGGCCTAGAACATATTTCCGATGGGATTAGAACATATCTCCGATAGGCCTAGAATATATTTCCGATGGGATTAGAACATATCTCCGTTAGGCCTAGAACATATCTCCGATAGGCCTAGAACATATTTCCGATGGGATTAGAACACATCTCCGATATGCATAGAACATATCTCCGTTAGGCCTATAACATATCCCCGATATCTCTAGAACATCTCTCCGTTAGGCCTAGAACATATCTACGATGGGACTAGAATATATCTCCGATATGCCTAGAATATAACTCCGATATGCCTAGAACATATCTTCGATAGGCCTAGAACATATCTCCGGTAGTCCTAGAACATATCTCCGATAGGCCTAAAATATATCTCTGATATGCCTAGAATATATCTCCGATATGCCTAGAACATATCTTCGATAGGCCTAGAACACATCTCAAAGGCCAAGAACACATCTCCGATAGGCCTAGAACACATCTCCGATAGGCCTAGAACACATCTCCGATAGGCCTAGAACACATCTCTGATAGGCATAGAAAACATCTCCGATAAGCGTAGAACATATCTCCGATAGTCCTTGGAACTTAATGCAAATATGCATTTATCATTTTAAAGCATCATACGTTGGCATCGCTTTTAGAAGCACTTACGTCACTGAGTCTTTGGCCCAGAAGGTTAAAAGTCTCTTTCACTGATCCTTTAACGATTATCTAATTGCAGGTCAGGGAACCATACTAAGTGCGTTTAAAACTGCAAGTTGGGAACATATCTATGTTGAGGTGCTTTGTAAAGAAGTGAATTATAAATATTTTTGATATTGGCATTATATGCATGTACGAAGGGAGGGGGTGGGGGATCAGAAAGTTCGTAGACTTTTGCCATAACCTTTTTATTTATCATTGTATTCTAAAAACTCTCAGGGCGCTTGTGCCGCTATATTTTTGCAGTAATTTTGCAAATATTTGATAATTTTCAATCGTTAGTTCATATTCTATAGTAACTACGGAAACGTCGCAGTCTTTGCTTTTTTCTACCTCTACTATTTAAACAAGCGTAGCGTTGCCAAAACGGGTTTTATTTTTAAATGTAAAATATCAATGTGTGCTGTATCGTATGCTTGTTAACATCCTTAAAAAAATTGGCAACAATTATGTGCATCTCAAAATGACGTCAATATTATGATGTTACACAACAGTATGCCATTTTGTTTGAAACAAAATGACGTCGGGGCACTTGAAAATGGATTAGCACGCAGAATACCGCAGTTCCGTAAAGTTCTGCTCCACGTTAGGTAATATATCTGCTCAAACAGAGAAACAAAGGTATGCACGGTGAATCTAAGGTTTCAAGGTCTCTTATGTTTAAATGTACCACCTGTATAAACATTTAGTAATGTCCACCTAGCGTAAATATTATAGATCTCAGAGTAAACTGTAATAGTTTATGAAGAATTCAAATTCACAGTCCTGTCCTATCAAATCGAATAGGATTTTGAAAAATTACTAGCACGTTTCTGATATCGATTTGTCCGAAAAATTTAGTTTAAATAAATAATGTTGTTTAATTTATTAAAGTAGTCACCGACAGAAGATAACACGCGTTAAGTGTATTACCACACGCGCTATCTCTATAGATCACTGAATGTAAGATTATGTTGTGGGAAAACGTCTTAAATACCTAATATTTTGTACCATTGACTTATTAAAATGAAGAAAAGAAATAAAAGAAGGAGACATAGATATAGAGTCAAACCTGTCTTAAGTAGTCAGACAAGGGAAGGAGCAAAAATGGCCTTTTAAGACAGGTTGTTGTTTAATGGAGGTTAATATGTCATGTAAGCATATCAATGGGAAATCACAAGTGTTGCTGCTTAAGACAGGTGTCTGCTTAATAGAGATGACCCGCGGCGCTTATACAGGGTTGACTGTATGTCCGAATGTCAGAGGTCCGGTTACACATACGTTTTGTTGCCAGTAAACACAGTCTAACCATAAGAAGCCACTCAATGCAAAATGACATCTTAGCGCAGGAGGCTGCTTAATACAGGTTGCTTAACACAGGTTTGACTGCAATACGATATTACCAGTAATATTTACAGCAATTATTTGACTTCATTTATAGCGGATACATATTTGTCTCGTCTAATTGTGATTAAACTGTGATTAAGTGAGTACGGACAATTTCTTCTTGTATTTGCTTTGTTTTTTGTATGCATATGAAGAAAAATATTTTTTTACAAATAGCACGTTCTTGTTTCTTACTGTTATATTTTGTATTTTCATTATAAATTGTTCAATTGACATTGGTTAGAATGAATACAATGATAGTGTCTCTCCAAACAGAACACATACTTGGCTAACAGTGTTATAAATTATACATCTTTTTCTAGAACATTATGCAGATGTGCCTAGAACATAGTGCAGACATGCTAAGATATTGTACATATCTATATGCCTAGGACATATCTCCGACAGACCTAGGATATAATGCTAGTATGCCTAGACCACAGTGCAGTAATGTCTAGATCATATCTCCGATAGACCTAGGACATAATGCAAGTATGCCAAGAGGCATAGTGCCACCATTGCAAAAAGGAAGTGCTTCCGTGGGGTAGTCGCATAATGGCGGTTATAAATAATCCTCAATTCTTCTTCTTTAAAAATGTATTTTCCTTATTTTAATGCTCATTTTTTTATTTGAATGGCATTATTGATGTATTTTGAACATTTTGATAGCATTGTCATGTTTGAATTGGGAATTTAGAAAAAAAAAATGATGCTTGGAAATTGGGGTATGAATTCATGATTTCGGAAGTCTACTTTCACTTTGTCACCAGTGTACACATTGAGCAGAAAAAAAATCTCTTATATGACACATGACCCCTACTTTTCTCATCATAATTATTTTGATAGTGCAGAGGTTGACAAACAGTAAAATGTAGGTTTCACTTCTTTCATTTGGGACCCTCTATGAATGACAAGCCTTCAAACTTTTATTATTTACTATAGAATAAAGAACAAAAATCAATGATGGGGTTACATCTAGAGCTCAGTGCAGTAATGTCTGCATCATATCTCCGACAGACCTAGGACATAATGCTAGTATGCCTAGAGCACAGTGCAGTAATGTCTGCATCATATCTCCGACAGACCTAGGACATAATGCTAGTATGCCTAGAGCACAGTGCAGTAATGTCTGCATCATATCTCCGATAGACCTAGGTCATAATGCAAGTATGCCTAGAACATGGTACAGATCTATATGCCTAGGACGTATCTACGAAAGACCTAGGGCATAATGCAAGTATGCCTAAAGCACATTGCAGACATGTCTACATCATATCTCCGATATACCTAGGTCATAATGCTAGTATGCCTACAGCACAGTGCAGGCATGTCTAGATCATATCTCCGATAGATCTAGGTCATAATGTAAGTATGCCTACAGCACAGTGCAGGCATGTCTAGATCATATTTTCGATATACCTAGGTCATAATGCTAGTATGCTTAGAACACATTGCAGACATGTCTAGAACATCTCCGATATACCTAGGTCATAATGCTAATATACCTAGAACACAGTGCAGTCATGTCTAGAACATATCTCCGATAGACCTAGGTCATAATGCAAGTATGCCTAGAGCATAGTGCAGGCATGCCTAGACCATATCTCCGATATACCTTGGTCATACTGCAAGAAAGCCTAGATCATAGTGCAGGCATGTCTAGACCATATCTCCGATAGACCTAGGTCATAATGCAAGTATGCCTAGAACACAGTGAAGACATGTCTAGAACATATCTCCGATAGACCTAGGTCATAATGCAAGTATGCCTAGAGCACAATGCAGCCACGTCTAGATCATGATTATCTCCGATAGACCTTGGTCATAATGCAAGAATGCCTAGAGCATAGTACAGGCATGTCAAGACCATATCTCCGATAGACCTAGGTCATAATGCTAGTATGTCTAAAGCATAGTGCAGGCATGCCTAGACCATATCTCCGACAGACCTAGGTCATAATACAAATATGCCTAGAGCAAAGTGCAGGCATGTCTAGAACATATCTCCGATAGACCTAGGTCATATTGACAGTATGCCTAGAGCAAAGTGCAGATATGCATAAATTATAACGCAAATATACATAGATATTTTAAAACATGTGCGATCGCCCTTGGGTATATGACCACAACGTTAAGCTAAGTTCAAATAAGCAATTTGTGTTGTCATATTCACGTGTTCTGTTATCAAAATTCAAGCTTTATACAAAAATGTTGATATAATTGATATTCCATTGATATGTGCTTTTTTATATATTAATTTGTATTTTGAAAATGTTTATTATTTAAAGTACAGTATGTTGAATTTGTTTAATGCTTGATTTTATTTGTTATTTACAAATTAATCGTCAATAGTGTCATATTTCTATTCGGTGGTTTCACCTCACCCATCAATATAACCGGTCGCCATATATATCCGAAATGTGGTGCAAATTGTATACTTTTTTATTAAAACCAATAAAAAATTAAACGTGTTATTTATTTTTCGTCAATTTACAATGTACTTATAAAATATTTTGTTAGCGTATCTAATAGAAATGGTAACACATTATGTGCGTGTGTTTTTTCTGGGTTAGGTCGTAGGTTCGAACCTCGCTCGCTCCAAAAACTGTATGTGCGGAAGCTTGGCAGATACTTGCGAAAGGACGGTGGTTTTACTAAGACTAAGTCTGAGTTCTTCCTCAACCAATAAAAATGGATATGCCATATATAACCTGAAGTGTGTTGAAAAAGCGATAAACACATTCAACAAAAAAAAACAACTAACTAAATCTAATCTGGATGTCATCCTTTTCCGCCACCTGTCCTCCCGTCAGTCAGCAATTGCTAATACAACTTTTCTTTTGAATCCGCTTGATTGACTTAAACCAAATTTGGCCCGAAGCTTTAAAATAAAAATATCACTAAAGGAACATTGATATAGATCTACTTCTGTTCATGCATCAAACCATTTGTTGCATGTATGATACATTCCCAGTATTACCATATAACGATATCAATCGCCTAGGATTACCATGTGACGATATTAATCGCCCAGGATTACCATGTGACGACGATATTAGTCGCCCAGGATTACCTCGCCGAGGATTACCATGCGACGATAGTAATCGCCTAGGAATACCATGTGACGATATTAATCGCCCAGGATTACCAAGTGACGATTTTAATTTCCCAGTATTACCATATAACGATATTAATCGTCCAGTATTACCATGTTACAACATAAATATCCCAGTGTTACCATATAACGATATTAATCGCCCAGTATTACCAAGTGACGATATTAATCTCCCAGTATAACCATGTGACGATATTAATCTCCCAGTATTACCAAATAAAGATATTAATCCTCTAGTATTACCATGTGACGATATTAATCTCCCAGTATTACCATATAACGATATTAATCTCCCAGTATTACAATGCGACGATATTAATCTCCCAGTATTACCATGTAACGATATAAACCTCCCAGTATTACTATATAACGATATAAATCGCCCAGTATTACCATATAACGACATTAATTTCCTAGTATTACAACTCGGGGTAATGATGAATGGATAACTACAGTTTTGCAACGTACCAACCACTGGTAAATGATGCCAGCAGAACGTAAAATTACAGGCTCATACTCCATGGACAAAAGCAACAAATTAACATCCAGATTGAAATAAAACACATCAACAAATAAATATGCAGAATAAAAGTACAACCTTGATACCTGCATAAATATCTGCTTAAATGCCGTGCATGATTAGCTCAGTCGGTTACGCGTCTGACTATCAACCCAGGGGTCGTGAGTTCGAATCCCCGCCCGGCAACAATCTCCGTGATGATTGATATATGGCATTGTGTCTCATTATCATTCGTCTCTCACTGCTGATTCAAGTGGGACATTTATCAGTTACTTGCGGAGATGGGGTGTGTTTGAGTACTGGTTAACCCGAGTACTGGGTCCCAGGAAACAGTAGTTAGGTTAACTGATCGTCTGTTAGCCATCGATGACATAAAAATGACGCTTACCATCACTTGACAACGGTATTTCTGTTCCACGGTAGCATTTCGACTTTAGTTTTGTACTGAACATTGTACCCATCACTTGACAACGGTATATCTGTTCTTCGGTAGCATTTATCTTAAACTTTGTATCATTGTACCCATAACGTGACAGCGGCATGTCTGTTATTCGGAAGCATTGTGTTTTGATCTCCTGTCACTTGCTTGTACTGTGGCTTTAATTTTACATCACTACGCTAAGATTATCTGTATTAACTTAGGAAACAGTCATTCAATATTCTGACTGAGCAATGCCGCTTGCAAGGTAAGATGATAAAGTAGTATTAAAGTAAAGTTTTAAAACAATCAATATTTGCACATTTTAAAATAGCAACATAAATTAGTCAAACATGTGACGAGTTATATACACAGTACATTACATCATATCTCATAAGTTATACACTCAATAAATTTACATCATATCTCATGGGTTATACACACAGTACCTATACATCTTATCTCATGAGTTATACACACAGCATATATACATCATATATCAGGAGTTATGCACTCAATGCATATACGTCATATCTCATGAGTAATGCATTCAGAACATATACATCATGTCTCATGAGTTATACACCCAATACATATACATCATATCTCATGAGTCATACACCCAATACATATACAAAATATCTCATGAGTTAAACATGCAATACACATACATCATATCTCATGAGTAAAACATACAATGCATAAACATAATATCTCATGAGTAAAACATACAATGCATAAACGTCATATCTCATGAGTTATACAACCAATACATATACATAATATCTCACGAGTTATACACCAAATACATATACATAATATCTCATGAGTTATACACCCAATACACATACAATATATCTCATGAGTTATACACTCAGTACATATACACCATATCTCATGACTTATACAACCAATACACACACATCATATCTCATGAGTAAAACATACAATGCATATACATCATATCTCATGAGTTATACACCAAATACATATACATTGTATCTCATGAGTTATACGCTCAGTACACATACACCATATCTCATGACTTATACACCCAATACACATACAATATATCTCATGAGTAAAACATTCAATACATTTACATAATATCTTATGAGTAATACACTCAGTACATATACATCATATCTCAGGAATTATACACCCATAACATATACACCATATCTCATGACTTATACAACCAATACACATACATCATATCTCATGAGTAAAACATACAATGCATATACATCATATCTCATGAGTTATACAACCAATACATATACATAATATCTCACGAGTTATACACCAAACACATATACATAATATCTCATGAGTTATACACACAATACATACACATAATATCTCATAAGTTATACACCCAAAACATATACATAATATCTCATGAGTAAAACATGCAATACATATACATCATATCTCATGGGTTATACACCCAATACATATACATAATATCTCATGAGTAAAACATGCAATACATATACATCATGCCTCATGAGTTATACACTCAATACATTTACACCATATCTCATGAGTCATACACCAAATACATATACACCATATCTCACGAGTTATACACTTAATACATTTACACCATGTCTCATGAGTTATACACATAAAACATATATACCATGTCTCATGAGTTATACACTTAATACATATACACCATGTCTCATGAGTTATACACTTAATATATATACATCATGCCTCATGAGTTATACACTCAGTACATAAACATCATGTCTCACGAGTTATACACTTAATACATATACACCATGTCTCACGAGTTATACACTTAAATATATACACCATATCTCACGAGTTATACACTTAATACATATACACCATATCTGTCTCATGAGTTATACACTTAATACATATACACCATGTCTCATGAGTTATACACTCAGTACATATACATCATGTCTCATGAGTAATACACTTAATACATATACACAATATCTCATGAGATATACACTTAATACATATACACCATGTCTCATGAGTTATATACTTAATACATATACACCATGTTTCATGAATTATACACTCAATACATATACACCATGTCTCATGAGTTATACACTCAATACATATACATCATGTCTCATGAGTTATACACTTAATACATATACAACTTGTCTCATGAGTTATACGCTCAAAACATATACACCGTATCTCATGAGTTATACACTGAATACATATATCATGAGTTATTCAAAATTTTTACCATTTATCTTCATATAAATTAATAACTAAGTCCATTAATTTCACCAATTACTAAATTTTCATGCATGCACATCTTATAAATAAATAAACATATTAAAACTTTATAACATGGAAAAGTATACATGTTGACAATTACAAATGCTCAACATATTTCTATACACAACCTTTTTTCGATTGTTGAACTAAGTCTGGAATTAAATATAAATAGTTCAATAGTTGAGCATGTCGTAGTTTAACTGATGTACTGCTCTATCATCGTCTCAATCGGCCCGTTGTCAAGGTGATACTCCGTGAAGGCATTATCCGGTGTTACAGAACTAGATCTGGCGTATTGCTGACGATTTCCGTTAGGATTTGGCTCCATCGTCACTGCTGTATCCCGGTTTGATGGTGGAATCTGTAGTAGGCCAGAAGTTCCGCTTGTTTGCGGCAGAATACTGGACGGTAACATTTGTCCATGTGCAGTGTTACTCATTCCGGGATAGTTATGTTCGTTAAAGACTCCTCTCCGGGAACCAGTAGCACTTTGATTAGTGTCTATGAAAATTTCTCGCTGGTTACCCGCTTGTACAGTTTTGTTCATGTTCATCTGATATTGCATTTGAGTATTGCTAGCTCTATTATGCATCTGCTGCTGTACTGGTTGGTTGCCATACATTGATTGCATGGTTTGATTGCCACGCATTTGGTGGCTACTATTTGGATTTATTGCATTCCTTTGGTAGAGCTGATATTGCATTGCATTTTGATTGGCTGCTGATTGCACGTGTCTTTCCTTCAGATGGTGATTAAAATGTTGATTTTCTGGGTTACGAAAATCCATCGGGTTTATACGGCTTTGTATTGGTACATTAGATTCCTGCTGGCTACCAATACTATATTGCATATTGCGTTGATTTGCTTGACCCGGTAATTGACCTTGAGAAGTTGGATAGTGCAAATTTGGAATTGCTTGATTGGGACTTGGTCTCTGCAGCCACTGGTGTTTGATATTCTGATTGGCTGTATTTTGCCATTGTTCGCTGTTCATATGTGATAGACCATGCGGATGACTTTTGTTTTGAATTTGAATTCTGTTCAAGTGATTATCTCTATATTGGCCAGTTTCGTGTGTTACAGTATTCGGTATTTGGTTTTGAACATAAAAGTTTTCTCGTACACGCGCACTTCTTTGCGAGTGAATTGCACTACTGATTCCATTAAATGGCTGTCCTGTAAGAGGATTCGCGACTCGCTCCCTGCTGTTTACAGCATCGTATGGCATATTAACACCGCCCGTGCCCGAAAAGTGCGCGCTGTAGTCATAGCGATTGTTCGGCAGCCCGGTATTAACTTTCATTTTGTTTAGCACTGCAGGGTATTCTGGTAGTTTTGACATCATTTGATGCACTATATTCATATCCTTTGGGTCATGGGACCCATGCACTGCTGCTTGACTGAAGCGGCGAGCAGCCGTGGGTCCATGCAGTTGTTGCACATTTTGGTTGCTGATGATGTTTGCACCAGCTGGATCATTTATTTGATGCATTGTTTGATTTGTATGGTGTAACGTTACTCTTGCTTTCGCTTGCTCAGCTAATGCAAGACTGTTTTGTCCACTCTTGGCTATGACGCCGCCAGGCCCACAGATTGGTTTCACGTCCGCCATAGCATTTTGTACACCAGGCATATTCAGTTCAAATGCTCCTGATGCCACGTTTTCGGCATTATAGTTTATACTGGGTTGAGCACTATTATGTGGCACCGGAAACACTGTGCTCACCCTCGTCTGATTATGCAAATTAGGTTTATTACGCATTTCCCACATCATTCTGTTCCTCTCTTGTGAACCAGACAAAGGACTTTTAAGCTGTTGCTCTAAATCTTGCGTACATACATCCATACGAGTATCTTTGGACCGACTTATTGCATTTATATCAAGCGAAAAACCATTATTGTCAGTTTTCGGTTCATCTTTAAGGAGATCTGAAAGTGTGATCTTCTCTGCAGAAATGCCTTCTACTCCAATTTTAGCTGTCACACGTTGATTTATAATACGTGAACTTAATCCTGTTTCTACTTGACCACTTACACAACTTGCCGCTCCACTTACTGAATTACCCTTTTCTTGAGTTAAAAGTTCAACTAGAGCTGTTGCACCAACGTCTTTATTCACCAAATGTACATCACTAGTTTTATGAACATCGTTACTTTTCTGTGCATTTATTTTTCTTTCTTGTGTTTTATTATTGGCTGCAACATCAAAATTATTTGTACTTTTTGATATTTCAGAATTCTTGCTACCATCATTATCTAGTGCATTAGTAAAGGGGCTAAGTTTGTTTCTTGATGAACATTCCTTCAAAATTGTTTCCGAATCTAACTTTGGCTTTTGAGGTTGATTATCCATTCCAAAGAAAGTCCAGTTATTGCCGTCCGATGTCTGAAATATTTCTTTATCGGTGAATTTATGTTGTAATTGTAAATCTACATCGCCAACCATGTAATCACTAAATTGGTTTTGTTTACCTTTTTGATCAAGAATTTCATTTACATTCACAGATGCTATACCAGATTTAAGTAATTGGTTATTATATTCATTTGATTTTGGTGTATCCTTTAAAGAACTGGAACTACTTCGCGTTTGCGGAGCAGCATCTAAACTGTCAACAGCATTGCCGTTGCTCTCATTAAATCCCAACGGGGATATGATCGCGATTGGCGGACCGCATTCGAAATTGGAATTTGAGCTCTCAGATTTTGTGCTAGTTTTATCTACTGGAAGATGCATATATGGTACGTTTAATTCTTCATTGGTTTTAACTCTTTTTGTTGGTTGACAATCTTCCGATGAATGTGTCCTTTTCTTCGAAGCATGACTAGATGCATGGTTTTGATCGAGATAGTTATTTATATTAAACGTTTGTTTGAAGTTTAAGAAATCATCGATGGCTTTGTTTGCTTCTTGTATCTGGTGCTT
Organism: Panopea generosa; assembly: GCA_029582155.1. Lineage (NCBI taxonomy): Eukaryota > Metazoa > Mollusca > Bivalvia > Adapedonta > Hiatellidae > Panopea > Panopea generosa. Next base: position 78,375,899 of record CM055894.1, on the reverse strand, counting down.
GATATATTTCTGACTAAACGCTTCATGCATTTCGTTTTCTGTTGGAAACTGATCAATATCAGAAGCATTCAGATTTACCAATCTATTGTTTTTGTTGGTTTGATCAGATTCTTCACTTTCGTCGTCCATTTTACTGTTGAGTATATCCGAAAATGCTACTTTCAGAATATCACTTGAATCAATTTCGGACAACTGATGTTTTAAACGTATATTTCGAAGTGCTTTATCGTTTCCATTCGTGTTCTCGACACCTGTTTTTATGTTTCCACTTGTGGAAGAATTAACAGTTAAACACGGTTGTTTTATTTCTTTACTCATTCCTTCTGTTATGTTTTCATCACTAGTTTCTTTGTCACTTGTTATTTCTGTCTTCGATTGATATATGTCAAAGTCGTCAGATTCGTAATCAAAACTTATTTCAACAATATTTTCATCCACCAAATCATGAAGCGCTTCATTATTTGTTACAAAGGGAGTATGACGAACGATTTCAGAAATACTCTCTTTGTTTGTAACAGTATCAAATGTGCTCGAATCATTCACATTTGCCTCGTCTTGCACATATTCACTTTGGTCGCTTTTTGTGATGGTTTCGTCCAGTTGTTCTTTTGTGACTCTTCTGGTAACAGCAGTTTTTCCATTCACAGAAGTGTGTTCAACTTTCTCCTTTACACTTTCAACATTAAATGCGTCAGTTTCTCGAATAAGTTCCTTACTGTATAGATGACTTGTGTCTAACAAATTGATGGTACTTTGGTCCAGTGGTTTAATGTCTAATTGTGATTCTAAAATGTTTGTCGCAGATAATGTTTCAGCCGTATTATCATAATCGTTAATAAACGACATCTCTTTATAAGAGTCCACGTTTTCTTTTTCCAAGTTATTGGCATGTTCAATATTTGGACTTTCAAGCGCCTTTCTTGTGAATTGTTTATTCTTGCTCTCAATAATAATACTTTCATTCCTTTTGTTAGTTTCAATGAGCTTATCGTCTTTTCTTGTTATGGCTGGCATGTAACTTTTATCGCCTTGAGTTGTGTTGTTTGGTGAGTTGTCATTTAAAACGGATACATCCGATATGACACTCTTCGTTCCTGATGTACTATTAACAGTTAATCCTACAATGATTTCATCAGATGCATTACACATTTTTGAATTATGAGTTTGCTTGACTTGTAGTTGAGTTTTGCTGGAGTCATTGTCATTCACTGTTGCTATCGGTTCATTTGTAACACTATCTGTTTCGTCTCTCACAGGTTTGAATTTACGTTCATTATCCGTAGACGGCCTTCTCGGTAGTACTTTGTTTATTTCTAGTCCTTGTTCACAGTGAGTTTTCGGTTCGCTTTTATCAGCTTTTGACGCCATGGTTTAATGTTTGAATGATATCTATTCACCACGCACCATGTAGAACATGGGTAGAACAGCGCATATGCTTCACACCTGTAACGAGGGAGATATACACGTTATTGTTTTGATATATTATTTATATTTATTTACAATTTTATTCATATGACATTTTTATGAGGCTGTCCGAAGTATATATGTTACTATTGGCTGTGATTATGATGGTTGTAGTCATGGTAACGGTCTGTGTATATGCAGTTTATGGCATAATGACCTTGGTAAAATGTAAAGTAAAGCTTGAACTTAGTTGTGTTGTTTGACATGCTCATTCATTAACAACAAACACAAGCAAATCGGTCAGTCGATTAAGTAACTCGGATAATGCAAGAACAGACATGCCACCGTGGACAATACAAAACATTATCTAGAGCCGACAACACAGAACCCAATTGCGTGAATTAGATAGGTTAAGATGATAATTTTATTAATCGTCGACACCAGTTTCCTATAAAGACGACGCCTCCAGAAGAGTATTAGTGAGTTTAGATTTTTGAAGGATATGGCCGAGATACAGAATACCCTTTTAGCGCCCCTAGTTCTTTAACATGCCCGGTGTTAAACACTGATACAAGAGACCTCGATTTATTTTTGTTAAAGTCTCATCCGAAAGATTGATATGTATTTTAAGTTAAAGGAGAATGGGGTCGAACCTGCTACCCCTGGGTTCGCAGTCCAAGGCGTTAACCACTGGGCCACTAATCCGCTTTAATATTTTATCGATTGGCGCTCAGTATTTAAAGGATATTTCTAAAACGTATTATTCCCTCCCCGGGTTCATTGCGCTGACCTCTGTCAAACGTCTCAGATTTACAAGATGCTTCAATGTTGAATCTAAGCCCGTGTGGTTCCGGCTAAGAATAGATTCACTACCGATCTCTGCAAAGGGGTAGGAATCCTTCGAATGGGTGTCATGTTCATTTTATCATGTTTTGTCATGTTCACTATTGTGGTTAAATTATCAACCCCTGTGTGGTTTCAGGGAGCAATATGAGTGATGGCAAGAATAGGACCACTGTGGCTCATACATGTTTTGTAAGAAGCGATAATTTGAGTAATACGATAGAATTGGCTGAAACTCTGCAGTTCTGCAGGTATCAAGGTTTTAGGTTCATTCTGCATATTCATTTGTTGATGTATTTTTTTTTTAATCTGTATGTTAATTTGTTGTTTTTGTACATGTGGAGTGAACCTGGAATCTTCCTTCCTGTTGGCGTCGAATAACCTATAGTGTGTTGGTACGCCGTTAAACCCTATTCATTCATTCATTCATTCATTCATTCATTCATTCATTCATTCATTCATTCATTCATTCAATGTTGAATCTAATCGCACATTTGACACAATCAAGACATGGTAGTTTTAAATTGGTTAAATGGCAAGGCTAATCTTTCGATGATGATGATGAAATTGATGATGATAATAATGATGATGATGACGATGATGATGATGATGTTGATGATGTTGATGATGATGATGATGATAGCCATAACATACTCATCCTCCGATATTGAAGAGCTACATAATATTATTTGAATAGAAAATGACGAAAACCAGATATAGAACTAACTTCCGACTGCTACTTCTAACACTTACGCATGCAGAAGGTCGTAGGTTCGATCCCTAACCGGATCACACCGAAGACTTGAAAAATGGCACTAGAAGCTTCCTGGCTGGGCACTAAGAATTTAGCGGCTAGTTCTAGGTCTGGTCGGCCCGGTGTCAGTATAATGTGACTGGGTGGGGTATCATACCATGTGTCTGTGGCATGATACTCTAGTGTGGCAGCGCTCAGAATACTGCCTCATGTAGACACCGTCGTGATATAACTGATTTTTTTTGTTTTGTTTTCAACAATAACACCAACAGCTAACACGTTTAACATGTTAAACATGTCCTTTCACGAATGCATGTCGTGTTCGATCCTACCAAGAAGAACTATTTTCAAAGTACACGTGTCCACGAGCCGGTATTAGATAACTTTTCGTACATAATATGGACGTCATAAATAAAACGATTAACCGGTTGGTCTAGTCTCTCGCAATGATTTTGGTGATTTTATCACAATTTTACTCCCAAAATAGAACTCGATATCCTTAAGTCAATTTTAACACAAATATAGCATCAGAACTGATAAAATAGCTATACAGTTTTGGTATTATAGAATGATACGTGTGTGATTTATACGCGAGATGAAATTCAGGATATATTGAAGGTTGACGTTTGAAAGGAAGAATTCATTTTTAATGATTAGTACGGATGTACTTCATGTGAGTACATATACTTTATACGGACTTAACAAGTACGTGTCTTCTTATTTGTTCGTGTATGTGTAATTATTTGAACTTACATGTGTAATTTTACGCGTACCTAAGAAGTTATTTATGTGATATTTTATATTTTCAGTTTCAGCAATATGTACTTAATAAAGAAGATACACACATTGTCATGGTGTGTATATATAACGTTTGATTTACTATAATCCGTTTTGAGTTAGTAAGTTTGTGAGTCACTCAGCTAAGTTAGTGTTTGTGACGCTGAAGCCTTATGTGCTTGTATGTGTAACTAGCTTGTATTTTTAAGCGCATTATTTTTATTTTTATTCTTCTTTTGCTGTGTACTATTATGTGCACATTTGGTGTTTACTTTTATGTATACGTGTGTACATTTATATGTAACTATGGTATTCAATTTTATGTGCATTTTTGGTGTGGATTTTTATGTGGAGTTTTAATGTATTTTTAACTTATTTCTTTTTAATCGATTGTGAAATAACTTAGACAAATCATGCTAGAAGTGTTCCTGTGTACAACAAAAACTAAGCATATGCGGATAAAGTGTCTTGCTCAAGGACACTACACATAGCAGTGGCGGAAGATCGAACCCACAATCATCCGCGCTTGGATCCAATGCTCTACCACTGGGCCACGCGCTCGACCTTTTTGATCTTTTGATGTGAACTTTAAGGACATTTACGTGTAGGTCTATATTTAGTTTTGTTCTTTTTATAGCAAAATTTAATTACTTTAGCCTTGGGCATTTTTTTTTCTTTTGATAACATGTTTTTAAAACTTTTCATTATACTGTTTCTTTTTTTTCAAAACTGTCTTTATATTTTGGACATGACTGCTTGATGGAACATCTTCTCATACAAACGAATTATTACATATATGCTGGATAAGTTTCCTATTCCTTAATTTAAAGGGTTGATTGATTGATCGATTGATTGATTGATTGATTGATTGATTGAATAATTAGCGTCATTTTTGTGCCATCGAGGGCTAACAGACGATCAGTTAACCTAACCAATTTTCCTTGGATCTTAAAAGGTTAACCAGTACTCGAGCTAGAACGCCAAAGTTGGTATTGACCCCGATCTGGCAAAAATGTCATATTGGATTTAGCCATGGTAAACATTTGCTTAGATAGGATAAATACATGCCCTTGATTTAGCGATAACTTTATTCTTTGTTTTCAAGGCACTAACTCCTATTTATAATACATCATGTACAAGTACCAAAATGCTGTATGTTTATATATATTAGGATGCTGAGATGTTGGGTGCCAAAACTGGTTCACTGTTTTTCTTAATATTCAATGTTAATTTAGAAATAGTCTGTCCGGCTGTGTCAAAGTTAAAAGAAAATAAGTCTCAATTCGTACATTTTATTTATCACTTAAATTTCTAAGTGAAATATTCAAAACAGGCAGAGCTTCGTAAAACCCTTTCAGAAAATACCAAACACGAAAGATGACCCTATCTTAGCTCGTATCCATGACTCCCGTGAACCGATCTCCGTTTTCTTTTATAGAGAATATCGACCACTTAAATGTCGAAGGTCCACATTTCACGGATACAAGCACTTCCACCTAGATCCTGCTTATATAAACTAAGATGTTATTTTTAGTATCGAAACAATACTACGATTGATAACAGGAATCATTAGTGACAATAATTAGAGGTATGTGGGGTCACCTAAATGACCCCACTTAATAAACATACAACCTCCATTGTTTTAACAAGAGTCTCGTGCTTCGTAACAAGATTCAATCATCAGCCTACATACCCAGTTCCTAAGTGGTCTGAACGCAATGTATGGTCAGCAGATTTGATAGGATTTCAAGTCATGTTTGACCCAATATCATCATGATATTGACACACGACCTTTAACAACTATAGCTCATGCCAATTGTTGAGCTTTTGAGTTTAGGTGAGCGAGTTTGTGCTGTTATCATCCTTGGAAAATTTGGCTTCTAACTCTACATTTAAGTTTAGGTAGAAGTTGTATACAATACTTTCACTTTTGTATTGCGGTTCTTGTTCTAATTTCTTATATTTATTTCCAACAAAATGATGGATTTATTTTTGAATTAATTTGTATCCTATAGAACATTACACCGTTTGGGTTCAATATCTTATACACAAACATACCCGGCAGCATCGTTCTATATTGCCCCATTTCAATTTTGTTACCGACCCAAGACAACCCCACCCGCTTACCCCACATATACCTTTTTTAAATGTTGTTATTCTATTCTATTGCTTTCTTTGTACGTATTTTTATCTACCAGCAGGAGAGATGCCAAACGTAAATTTCACAAATTTGTGACATAGTCGTGCGTGTTTTGTGAAATATTCGCACGAATTTCTCATAAATCCCATCTAAAATATCAGCTTTTTTTAGTGGGGATATGGATAGAATAAAACATTAAACAATAAATTATTACACACAGAAAGATCCTGTGTATTCCATGTCTATACTATATTGATAAAACATGTTTTATGTGCGTGATATTGCCAGAGGTAATGTCCGAACAGGTAACATTATGTCATCCACGATGTATCGGTAAACAACATTACGCTTACTCAAGATAGTCACACACAGCAGGATGTTTAATTGCTATAATCACTGAACACGTAATGGTCAACCGTACGCAGTTATCGCTGTGTAAACAACACGTGTAGTAAATGGGTATGAGTGAGTGAGTGAGTGAGTGAGTGAGTGAGTGAGTGAGTGAGTGAGTGAGTGAGTGAGTGAGTGAGTGAGTGAGTGAGTGAGTGAGTGAGTGAGTGAGTGAGTGAGTGAGTGAGTGAGTGAGTGAGTGAGTGAGTGAGTGAGTGAAGTGAGTGAGTGAGTGAGTGAGTGAGTGAGTGAGTGAGTGAGTGAGTGAGTGTGTGTGTGTGTGTGTGTGTGTGTGTGAGAGAGAGAGAGATTATTAGCTCTCACGATTTAAATGAAATGAATATTGCAATTCTCGATACCTTTAAGTCCGTGTAAGTTTCATATCGGTATTAACAACTGGTATTTATATTTGGTATCCATGTATACCTCTGGACATTTATTCTTTCTGATACGATGTCATATCTTAAAAAAAATGCGTATAGGACAGAAGGTCTACTTTTTAGCCCCTCCGCCAATACCCAGAGTGCACTATAGAGTGTTATCTTTGTGGTCATTTATAATTCGGTCAGGCCACTCTCCCTCACTTTGGGTAGACAGATATCTGGCGTTGTTGTTTGAAGTACATGTGTATGTTTGTGTAATGTTAGCTTGCTCCGTATGTGTACACACACACACACACACACACACACACACCAACAAGTCACGTATAAAGTCTGTAAATGCAGGTAAAAATATAGATTTTGACTAAATTATGTATGACCTTGGCTAATCAGATACCTGCTTTACTTTCTGTTTTAACCTAAAGCTGTTGCAGCTGGAATCTACTACAACATTTACTACTGCTACTACTGCGTCTTATACTACATCTAAAACTGCTACTACTGCTCCTAGTACTGCATCTAATACGGCAACTACAATACTAGTACTGCATCTTATACTGCTACTACTGCACCTAGTACTGCATCTGATACTGCTACTACTGAATCTCATACTGCTACTAATGCACCTAGTACTACATCTTATACTGCTACTACTTCACCTAGTACTGCATTTAATACTGTTACTACTACACCTAGTGCTGCATCTAATACTGCTACTTTAACACCTAGTACTGCATATTATACTGCTACTACTGCATCTAGAACTGTATCTAATACTGCTATTATTTCACCGAGTGCTGCATCTAATACTGCTTCTACAACACATAGTACTGCATCTTATATTACTACTATTTCACCTAGTGCTGCATCTAATACTGCTACTACTACACATAGTACTGCATCTTATACAGCTACTACTGCACCTAGTACTACATCTAATAATAATAATACTTAATTTAGTGCTGCATCTTATACTGCTACTACTGCATCTAATACTGCATCTTATACTCTTCTACTACACCTAAAACTGCATCTAATACTGCTACTACTGCATCTAGTTCTACATCTACTACTACTACACCATATAGTACTGCATTTAATACTGTTACTACCACAGTTAGTACTGCATCTATTGCTGCTACTACTACATCTAGTACTGCATCTAATACTGCTACTACTACACCTTATACTACATCTAATATTGCTACTACTACGCCTAGTACTGCATCTAATACTGCTTCTATGGCACCTAATACTACATCTTGTACTGCTACTTCTACACCTAGTACTGCACCTAGTTCTACATCTAATATTGCTACTACTACACCTAGTACTGCATCTAATACTGATACTATTGCACCTAATACTACATATTATACTGCTACAACTACACCTAGTACTGCACATAGTACTGCATCTAATACTGCTACTACTACACCTAGTACTGTACCTAGTACTGCATCTAATACTGTTACTATTGCACCTAGTACTACATCTAATACTGCTACTACTACACCTAGTACTGTACCATATACTACATCTAATACTGCTACTACTACATCTAGTACTGCATCAAGTTCTGCATCTCATACTGCTATTACTACACCTAGTACTGCATCTAATACTGTTACTATTGCACCTAGTACTACATCTAATACTGCTACTACTACGCCTAGTACTGCACCTTGTACTGCATCTAATACGGTTAGTATTACACCTAGTACTACATCTTATACTACTACTACACCTAGTACTACATCTAATACTGCTACTTTTACACCTAGTACTGCGTCTAATAATGCTACTACTACACCAAGTACTGCATCTAATACTGCTACTACTACACCTAATTCTGAATCTAATAATGCTACTATTACACCTAGTTCTACATCTAATACATCTACTATTCACCTAGTACTGCATCTAGTTATACTACTACTGCACCAAGTACTGCATCTTATAATGCTACAACTGTACCTAGTACTACATCTAATACTTATACTATTACACCCAGTACTACATCTAATACTACTACTACATCTAGTACTACATCTAATACTACTACTACATCTAGTACTACATCTAATACTGCTACTATTACACCTAGTACTGCATCAAATACTGATACTACTACACCTAATTCTGCATCTAATAATGCTATTATTACACCTAGTTCTACATCTAATACTGCTACTATTCACCTAGTACTGCATCTAGTTATACTACTACTGCACCAAGTACTGCATCTTATAATGCTACAACTGTACCTAATACTACATCTAATACTTATACTATTACACCCAGTACTACATCTAATACTACTATTACACCCAGTACTACATCTAATACTACTACTGCACCTAGTACTGCATCACATACTGCTACTACTACACCTAGTACTGCATCTAATACTGCTAATACTGCACCTAGTGCTGCATCTAGTACTGCTTCTAATACACCTAGTACTGCATCTAATACTGCTACTACTACTGCTACTACTACACATAGTACTGCATCTAATACTGATACTAGTGTACCTTGTACTACATCTAATACTGCTACTACTACACCTAGTACTGCATCTAATAATGCTTCTATTTCACCTATTTCTGCATATAATACTGCTACTACTGCACCTAGTACTGCATCGAATAATGGCACTACTGCAACTAGTACTGCATTTAATACTGCTACTACTGCACCTAATACTGCATCAAATACTGCTACTACTGTACCTAGTGCTGCATCTAGTACTGCTACTACTACACCTAGTACTGCATCTAATAATGCCACTACTGCACCTAGTACTGCATTTAATACTGCTACTACTACACCTAGTATTGCATCTAATAATGCTACTACTGCACCTAGTACTGCATCTAATACTGCTACTACTGCACCTAGTACTACATTTAATATTGCTACTACTACACCTAGTACTGTATCTTACAGTACTACTTCTACTACATCACTTAGTACTGCAACTAATACTGCTGCTACTATTACACCTAATACTGCATCTAATACTGCTGCTACTACTCCACCTAGTACTGCATCTAATAATGATACTATTGCACCTAGTATTGCATCGAATACTGCTACTACTGCACCTAGTACTACATCTAATACTGCTACTACTGCACCTAGTACTGCATCTAATACTGCTACTACTGCACCTAGTATTACATCTTATACTGCTACTACTACACCTAGTACTGCATCTAATACTGCTACTACTGCACCTAGTACTACATTTAATACTGCTACTACTACACCTAGTACTGAATCTTACAGTACTTCTTCTACTACATCACCTAGTACTGCAACTAATAGTTAAATACTTCTACTACTACACCTAGTACTTCATCTAATACTGCTGCTACTACTACACCTAATACTGCATCAAATACTGCTGCTGCTACTCCACCTTGTACTGCATCTAATAATGCTACTACTGCACCTAGTATTGCATCAAATACTGCTACTACTGCACCTAGTACTACATGTAATACTGCTACTACTGCACCTAAAACTGCATCTAATACTGCTACTACTGCACCTAGTATTACATCTAATACTGCTACTACTACACCTAGTACTGCATCTAATACTGCTACTACTGCACCTAGTACTGCATCTTACAGTACTACTTCTACTACATCACCTAGTACTGCAACTAATAGTTAAATACTGCTACTACTACACCTAGTACTGCATCTCATATTGCTGCTACTGCTACACCTAATACTGCATCTAATACTGCTGCTACTTCTCTACCTAGTACTGCATCTAATAATGCTACTACTGCATCTAGTATTGCATCGAATACTGCTACTACTGCACCTAGTGCTACATCTAATATTGCTACTACTGCACATAGTACTGCATCTAATACTGCTACTACTACACCTAGTATTACATCTAATACTGCTACTACTACACTTAGTACTGCATCTAATACTGCTACTACTGCACCTAGTACTATATTTAATACTGCTACTACTACATCTAGTACTGCATCTAATACCGCTACTACTACACCTAGAACTGCATCTTACAGTCCTACTTCTACTACTCCACATAGTACTGCAATAAATAGTTAAATACTGCTACTACTACATCTAGTACTTCATTTAATACTGCTACTACTGCACCTAGTACTACATCTTATACTGCTACTACTACATCTAGAACTTTATCTAATACTGCTACTACTGCACCTAGTGCTGCATCTAATACTGCTACTACTGCACCTAGTACAACATCTAATACCGCTACTACTACGCCTAGTATTGCATCTAATAATGATACTATTACATCTAGTACTACATCAATTACTGCTTCTAGTGCACCTAGTACTGCACCTAGTACTACATCTAATACCGCTACTAGCGCACCTAGTACTGACCTAGTACTACATCTAATACTGCTACTACTACGCCTAGTACTACATCTAATACTGCTACTACTATGCTACTACTATGCCTATTACTGCATCTAATAATGCTACTACCGCACCTAGTACTGCATCTTATACTGCTACTACTATGCCTAGTACAGCATCTAATACTGCTACTACTACACCTAGTACTACATTTTATACTGCTACTACTGCACCTAGTGCTGCATCTAATACTGCTACTACTACACCTAGTACTGCATCTTATACTGCTACTACTACGCCTAGTACAGCATCTAATACTGCTACTACTACACCTAGTACTACATTTTATACTGCTACTACTGCACCTAGTGCTGCATCTAATACTGCTACTACTGCACCTAGTACAGCATCTAATAATGCTACTACTGCACCTAGTACTACATTTTATACTGCTACTACTGCACCTATTACTGCATCTTATACTGCTACTACTACGCCTAGTACAGCATCTAATAATGCTACTACTGCACCTAGTGCTGCATCTAATACTGCTACTACTACGCCTAGTACTGCATCTTATACTGCTACTACTACACCTAGTACTACATTTTATACTGCTACTACTGCACCTATTACTGCATCTTATACTGCTACTACTACGCCTAGTACAGCATCTAATTATGCTACTACTGCACCTATTACTGCATCTTATACTGCTACTACTGCACCTAGTACTACATTTTATACTGCTACTACTACACCTAGTACTACATTTTATACTGCTTTTACTGCACCTATTACTGCATCTTATACTGCTACTACTACACCTAGTACAGCATCTAATAATGCTACTACTGCACCTATTACTGCATCTTATACTGCTACTATTACACCTAGTACTACATTTTATACTGCTACTACTGCACATAATGCTGCATCTGATACTGCTACTACTACGTCTAGTACTGCATCTAATAATGCTTCTACTGCACCTAGTGCTGCATGTAATACTGCTACTACTACGCCTAGTACTGCATCTTGTACTGCTACTACTACGCCTAGTACAGCATCTAATTATGCTACTACTGCACCTAGTGCTGCATCTAATACTGCTACTATTACACCTAGTACTACATTTTATCCTGCTACTACTGCACATAATGCTGCATCTAATACTGCTACTACTACGCCTAGTACTGCATCTAATAATGCTTCTACTGCACCTAGTGCTGCATCTAATGATATTATTACACCTAGTACTACATTTTATACTGCTACTACTACACCTAGTTCTACATTTATTACTGCTACTGCATCACCTAGTGCTGCATCTAATGCTGCTATTACACCTAGTACTACACTTAATACTGCTACTATTGCACCTAGTACTACATTTAATACTGTTACTACTGCACCTAGTACTGCACCTAGTGCTGCATCTAATGCTGCTATTACACCTAGTACTACATTTAATACTGCTACTACTACACCTAGTACTACATTTATTACTGCTACTGCATCACCTAGTGCTGCATCTTATGCTGCTATTACACCTAGTACTACAATTAAATCTGCTACTAGTGCACCTAGTACTACATTTAATACTGTTACTACTGCACCTAGTACTGCACCTAGTGCTGCATCTAATGCTGCATCTAATACTGCTACTACTACACCTAGTACTACAATTAATACTGCTACTATTGCACCTAGTACTACATTTAAAACTGTTACTACTGCACCTAGTACTGCACCTAGTGCTGCATCTAATGCTACTATTACACCTAGTACTACATTTAATACTACACCTAGTACTGCATATCATACATCTACTACTAAACCGGTTCTGCTGCTGTCGCTGCTGCTCTACACCACAACCTCAAGTGTAGAAGCGGACTCCGAAACCATTATTAGAGAACCTGGCAACCAACCGGTAAGCAGTCACTGCCCCAAGACAACATACGATAGTCAACGAAATAAAACAAAACACAATAACAACAGCTTGTTTACATATTATTTCGCCGTCATACTCCACTTTCTACCATTCTATTCAATTCAGCCGTGCAGCCGCTCTTAAAGAAAGGGATAAATAATTTGACAGACAGAGAAGTTATGAGTAAATTAAAAATGTGTTACATACCGGATTTCAGTCAATGTTAGTTCCACTTAATACAGAACTGCAGAATCCCGAGAATGCCGAAGAAAGTACTGCAATGTCCATTGTTTATCTTATTATGAGATTTTCTATTGTAACTAAAACCTAATGCATGTATACATCACTCACTTGAAAGTATGCACTATATATAGATTGTACGCACAAACTGCGAAACTGCCGGTGACATTTGACAGTTCAACAAACTCTGCACGCCCCGAGGCAACGCTCGTTTACAACTGTGACCACTACCAGGGTAATTAACTAAGTAAGAAGATCCCTGGCATAACACACCAGTGTCTACACAACACCATGTGTTAAGCTACACACTTTCTCACCCCATCTCCACATGTAGGCCAAATGTGTTAAATACTATCGTATTTTTATTTTTAAAACGAATCGATACTAGAATCAAGACTGATAGTTAATTAGCACCTCGCGGTCACTTTTTTATTTTCTTATAATGACAACACGGATGATAAATAACATTGACCAAATATTGACCAAATTTTCTGTCCTAACCATGACATCTGAAAAACTAAACATCCGAACGAGCCATAAAGCCGATCAGTAAGGAATTAAAGTGATAATGATAACTAACGGGTGCTGATATATTATCGATCTACACTTTTTGTTGATTCTCTATTGATTCTGTATAGCATATGCATACATGCATTTGCGTAAAGGCCAAATAAGAAACTGAGAGTCTGTCCGTCTGTCTGTCTGTCTGTCTGTCTGTCTGTCTCCATCCACCCGGCTGCATCGTTTTTTCCTGATCATTATATTAATATTAAATATATTAGGAAAGAAAACAAATGAGAAATACGGTGTAACACATTTTTTACATTAAGTTCAGAGAACGTCAGATGTTGTTGTTATGGTCAAGTTACTGAGCTACACAAGGTGTCTATCAATCTTGTTATCTATTGTAATCGCATTGACCATCCCGCGCTTGTAACCAAGACTTTATACACAGCATGGTGCAGACATCGTGTTAGAGATTGGTGTGTTGTTATAATTATGGTTTTAGGATTGATACATTCAGTCAGTTGGGAAAATTGGTGGAGTCAATATATTTTATCAGTGGCACTTACACAACCCAGTCACCAGTCACTTACAGTTGAATAATTCTTCACGACGCCCTCAGATGTATATATATATATACATGGGGGAACAGAACCAATGACACTACTCGCATCTTGTGTCGCTGATCGTCAGATTTGGGTTATATTGAACTGACATGTCAATGGTTGATATGAAAGTCGAAATAATCGGTACGCTTCAATAATGTTTATGCTAATTAATGCTAATTAATACTCAAGCTCATGCTCATGCTCATGCTCATGCTCATGCTCATGCTCATGCTCATGCCCATGCTCATGCTTATTTATGCTCACGCTAATTAATGCCAATGACCATGCTATTTAATGCTCATGCTCATGCTAATTAATGCTCATGCTATTTAATGCTCATGCTTATGCTTTTGCTAATTAATGCTCATGCTTATGCTTATGCTTATGCTAATGCTAATGCTAATGCTAATTAATGCTCATGCTAATTAATGTTCATGCTTATGATAAACCCATGCTTATGCTAATTAATGCTCATGCTAATTAATGCTCATGCTTAAAATTAAACTCATGCTTACGCTAATTAATGCTCATGCTCATATTTCTACTAATGCTACTACTTGCGCTTCTTCTATTGCTGCAACTGCTCTTACTGTTGTAACTGCTGCCACTACCACTGTCAATGCTACTATCACTTCTACCACTACTACCACTACTACCATTACTACCACCACTACCACCACCATTACCACAACCACCACCACCACCACCACCACCACCACTACCACTACATCTACCACTACTACCACTACTACCACCACTACCACCACTACCACCACTACCACCACCATTACCACTACCACCACCACCGCCACCACCACCACCACCACCACCACCACCACTACCACTACATCTACCACTACTACCACTACTACCACTACTACCACTACTACTATTACTACTATTATTTTTACTTCTACTTCTAATGAATGATTTTGCCGCTTCCTGGGTAGAACCAGTACTGAGTGTTGTATTCTGAGAGAACTTGTTTTTACTTCACTCTCAGCGTCCCCCCCCCCCCCCCCCACACACACACACACTTTATATAATGTTTCACACATGAGATTATCGTATTTCGCTATGTTGCAATAACAACTGCATTTTTTTTATTTACCACCTAAGGTAACATATGTTACAACGACAGAATTATATAATCAATAAGAAAATGATGTGGTTACTTGTGACATGGGACATGTCAAGTTATTTCTATTTAGTAACGAAGTCATAATTTAGCTGGTCAACATTTTGGTTATTCTTATTTACTTAATCAAGATGTTGCAAATAGTGCCTTGTGAAACCGCATAGAGCTCCCGAATTAAAAATGGCATACTGACAGCCACGTTATTTATAGCACTCCCGTGGTTGCATAGATAAATAACTTGAATTTTCAAACACATAATTTTTATTCAGAAATTTTTCAACTTGTCAGTGTTCGGATATAAAAACAAGTTCTGTAAATTTATAAAAAGTTCTAGCATTAAAAAAACTGGACTTCAAGATGTAACCAACATCCTTCACTCTCAGCGTTCCCGCTCCCTCCTCCGCGATCTCAGCGTTCCCGATCCCTCCTCCTCGATATCAGCGTTCCCGCTCCCTACTCCTCGCTCTCAGTGTTCCCTCTCCATCCTCCTCGATCTCAGCGTTCTCGTTCTCTCCTCCTCGATCTCAGCGTACCCGCTCACTACTCCTCGCTCTCAGCGTTCCCTCTCCCTCCTCTTCACTCTCAGCGTTCCCTCTCCATCCTCCTCGATCTCAGCGTTCCCGCTCCCTCCTTCTGGATCTCAGCGTTCCCGCTCCCTACTCCTCGCTCTCAGCGTTCCCTCCCCCTTCTCCTCGCTCTCAGCGTTCCCTCTCCATCCTCCTCGATCTCAGCGTTCCCGCTCCCTCCTTCTGGATCTCAGCGTTCCCGCTCCCTACTCCTCGCTCTCAGCGTTCCCTCTCCCTCCTCCTCGATCTCAGCGTTCCCGCTCCCTCCACTTCGAGCTCAGCGTTCCCTCTCCTTCCCCCTCAATCTCAGCGTTCCCGTTCCCTCCTCCTCGATCTCAGCGTTCCCGCTCCCTCCCTCCTTCCTCGATATTAGCGTTCCCGCTCTCTACTCCTCAATGTCAGCGTTCCCGTCCGATCCCTCATCCCTCGACCTCAGCGTTCCCGCTCCCTCCTCCTTTGATCTCATCGTTCCCGCTCCCTCCTCCTCGATCTCTGCGTTCCCGCTCCCTCCTCTTCGATCTCAGCGTTCCCTCTCCTTCCTCCTCGGTCTCAGCGTTCTCGCTCCCTCCTCCTCGATCTCAGCGTTCCCGCTCCCTCCCTCCTCCCTCGATCTCAGCGTTCCCGCTCTCTACTCCTCGATCTCAATGTTCCCGCCGCTCCATCATCCCTCGATCTCAGCGTTCCCGCTCACCGCTCCTTCGATCTCATCGTTTCCTCTCATTTCTCCATCAATCTCAATGTTCCCGCCCGCTCCATCATCCCTCGATCTCAGCGTTCCCGCTCACCCCTCCTTCGATCTCATCGTTCCCTCTCATTCCTCCATCGATCTCAGCGTTCCTGCTCCCTCCTCCTCGATCTCAGCGTTCCCTCTCCCTCCTCCTCGATCTCAGCGTTCCCGCTCCCTTCTCCTCGATCTCAGCGTTCCCTCGCCCTCCTCCTCGATCTTAGCGTTCCCGCTCCCTCTTTTTTGATCTCAGCGTCCTGCTCGCTCCTCCTCGATTTCAGTGTTCCCTCTCCCTCCTCCTAGATCTCAGCGTTTCCTCTCCCTCATCCTAGATTTCAGCGTTCCCCCTCCCTTCCCCTTGATCATAGCGTTCCCGCTCCCTACTCCTCGATCTACTTTATCCTTCATCCTTTACTCTCTGCGTTCCCGCTCCCTCCTCCTTGATCTCAGCGTTCCCGCTCGCTCCTCTTTGATCTCAGCGTTCTCTCTCCCTTTTCCTCGATCTACTTTATCCTTTGTCCTTCATCCTTTACTATCAGCGTTCCTGTTCGCTCCTACTCGATCTCAGCGTTCCCTCTCTCTCCTCCTCAATCTTAGCGTTCCCGCTCCCTCCTCCCTCGATCTCAGCGTTCCCGCTCCTTACCCCTCGAAACCAAAGTTCTTGAGTTTACATGTATATAGGTTCGAGAAAACAACAACGTAATTGAAAGCTGAATCAATTCTGGTGAAACAAGCAAAATTAAATAAAAAAAAAACATAATGACAAAAACATATAAAATTTTAATATTGAGTAATGCACAACATGAACAATCTAATCAAACTAATTATGGTTTCTTAAACTAGTTAACAAAATAATCAACTTTTATTTTTCAATCTGTTTAGACAATTAATAAACAATAACTAATTAGTTGTTTTATCGGAAAACCATTGAATAAACATAGTATGTCAATAATGACTAAAACACACCAACATTATGAAATACACAGCATAAACAATTTAATTAACCTAATTCTTTAACTAGTAATAATTAAGCCATGCTGAGATAATGTAGTTCACATATTCTAGATGTAACCCTTAATTTCTTGATCACCTGTTAGATAGAGAGTTTTGGCCTTGCTTTATAATAAACATAGAAATTATCTAATATCTGTAGATGTCATTATCTCTAATGAGGCATTACCTATACAGAGGTCAATGCTCAGAGATCATTATGTTACATATTTATTACACCCTAAACGCCATCATTATTATAATTATGCAGTGTCTAGTTGTCGATCAGCACTGCTGTTTAAATCTACACTAAAACTCCGCACTAGGACCATCTCTATAATGTAACAAAGTAATATTTTATATTGTATGTTTTAAGAGTTTAGTCATTGTTAATGGAGAAAATGATGATGAATATAATGATGATGATTGTGATACTGATGATGATGATAATGATGATGATGATGAAGGCAAGTTAAAGATGAAGATACTGACAATGAAATCGACAGCAATGATGATTGTTATCGTTGTTGTTGTGGAAGAAGTGGTAGATGTTTTACTAGTTCACTAAATAGCATTAATTAATATTATTAAATAGATTAATAATAAATACCTGGGACCTCGATTTGTGTTAAGTCTCATCCAAAAGACTGGCAAGTATTTTTAGTTAGGGAGCGGGGGATCGAAACTGCATCCCCTACGTCCGCAGCCAAAGGCATTAACCACTGGATCACGTATCTGTCTTGCTGCGTCTGTAAAGTGGGGGGCATTTTCATAAGGAGAGGAACGCATCCCCAATATTTAAGTAACGCAGTGTACAGTGACTTAGGTTATAATCTACACTGACCCAAA
Source organism: Panopea generosa (assembly GCA_029582155.1). Lineage (NCBI taxonomy): Eukaryota > Metazoa > Mollusca > Bivalvia > Adapedonta > Hiatellidae > Panopea > Panopea generosa. Next base: position 78,357,275 of record CM055894.1, on the reverse strand, counting down.
ATGAAAACTTGACACTTTATATGTTTGAATATTTCTTTTGTTAACTTACATGATCGGAAACGTATTATACATGTCTATCATTATATAATTGCGGAAAATCACTATGCATTCTCTTTTCAAAATTTCTGAACTATTCATGCGTCCGAGCTCGAAAAACGTTTTCGTGCGCAACATCCGAGTTTTCACTTATAGCTTTTACACCGACAAGTAATCATTCGTCGCTTAGCACGGATAAACAAACTTAAATTTGTTTAAAAAAAAAACACTTATATTTAGCAATGTCACGTCTTTCAGAAACTGAGAGAAATCAGAATCTTTGTATGCTACGGGCGGGGTCATTGGTAAATACCGTTGCACTTCATTTTGGCTGTTCCAGATAGACTATACATGTTCTTGCGAACTGGTAAAATTGTATTGGATATGTCAGAGATCGTGTCAGAGCGTACGAGCAACAACTTATCGCGCTATTACGTTGACTCACCTACGTAGTCGTTTCTTGCCTGCAACATGTCAGGACCCGTTGGCATTACGATGTTCATGCACAGACGATCATAAACGATTTGAGTTAAAACCGTGTTCCAACTCCAGCTTGTCGATCATACACTGGTCAGATTCCAACAGCGCGCCAGCAAGCTGTTATGGGCACGACGTCATTTGCAATAAACGCGAAACCAGTGGTAATGACTGTATCACCAACCTTAACACCATAGAACACGTATGGAGTAAATTGGATCGGTGGGTCAGGTCCAAACGTGTTAAATTGATACCATACACGATATCCGAACTGCACTTCTGTTGGAATGGCAACGTATTCGAAACACGCTCATTTAGCGTTACGTAAGTTCAAACAGATGACGTATTCAAAAATTCATTCGTAAAAACGGGGTCCACGCTGGTTATTGACTTTTAAAAAAATCAGTTACAAATGTTACATGTTCATTTTTCATTGTTCTGGAAATTTCATTTTGACCCTTCTTCACTTAATCAAGGACTTGTGTATATATAATAATACTTGACTTAATTAATCCGAAAAAAACACGCGATGTCTGATCTTTTCCAGTAAATTACACAAAAACATTAATATAGCCATAAGCTTCAATGAAAACTGTTTTTTAACAATGAATATATTTATCAGCAAAATAGACACTTTTAAAGTCGATGTAAAGTTTTCATTTTGGGTCACTGTATATAGGTAGATAAAGATATTTCATTTGATACGCGTTCCATTGACTACACACGTGTGTATTATTGTTATAATGTTATCTGTTTGCTCATGGTCATTTGTGACTAATGCATACATTTATATGAAACTTTGTACGGTTAATTGAGGATTGCCTCGACCCCAGTTGACCTTTGACGAGGAAATAAAATCTTCTTCTTCTACTCTAAACATAAGAATACCACACTTCTTCAATAACAGCGCGCTGAAATATTCTTCTTGGTGACCCAGCTCGACGAACACTATCTACTGGTAACAAAATAGAAAACAATTCAGAACAGTTCCTAGCTTACCTCGCAACAGCATTCCATAAATCAGCATTAATGAAAACCAATAAGCGATCCTTTAATTGACGTCAGCAGTTTCCAAATCGTCGTTGTCTTGAACCGCCAATGCCACTATTTTTCTACTCCCCACTGCGAAGTTGTGGATTCAGGAGAGATTTTGTCATCGTTACCTGCGGAACGGTTGGCGCTGCACTCAGGTGCATATGTTATAAGCATGAATACGCATATTAAGCCAAAAAATAGAAAGCAAAAAAACACCAAAAAACACAAAAAATACACACACACACACAAAATAAACAACAACAGAAAAAACACAAAACAACAACAACAAAAAAAGAGAGAAAAAGGACATGATGTATGAAGAAGTAAGTATACTAACCTGCCACTTCACATTTTATGTATTTTCTCAAAAAGTATACAAGCAATTTTCTTGAAATTTGGACTTGAATAAAAAAGAACATTGCCATGTCAAATCAATACATAATTCTCTGTTTTATGTCGCATAGACATTTTGATAAGGCTATTCAATATTTTGACGATTTTTTTTTTATTACAAAAATAGCAAGTTAGCTGCACCGTTCAGTTTAGATGTACACTAACCACAAATAAAGTTTTGCCGAGAACCCTTTACCATCTATGAAACAAATGGTAACCGTGTTTATCCTAAAAAAAAGTTGACGGTGGTCGATCCCCAGCTGTAGCATTTGTTTGTATTTCAGTCCACCTGATAGATAAGAATTCGATTATTTGTCTATTAATATACCTGCATTAAAATATAAAACTAGCAACAAGCGACAGGACGGTATCGATACCGCACGCTGCACGGTTCACATCTCCAGATTATATATTTGATAAAATGGTTGTCGGCACGATCAGTTGATAACGTATTCCTCGGGCACTAAACGTATCATATTTTGTTAAATGTGTAAGTACATTTTATGAGAAAATGTTGATGGAACTAAACACGGATATGATAAAAATCTAGTTTTCTAGTTATTCATTTATAGCTTTGTATAAATGTGCCTTTTTAACGAGATGATGCTATGGATAAACGTTTGTTTGGAAAGAGTTGAAAAACAACAACAACGACAACGACAACAACAGGTATTGTGTCAATACATTTTTGAACATTAATATAGATCTTTAACAACAGTGACATTACACTTAAACCTGTTTGCCAACAATAGTTAGATACAACGCATCAACAACATTCAAATTACACTGTTAACAAAACTTTGATATCTGGTAAACCAATATATCCACCTAACTGGATTGCAATGGGAAGGGAACCGGAGCATAGTTGTGTAATAGTATCAATATCATGATGATATTGTCACTATTAAGGGGGTCAAACATGACTTGAAATCTTGTCAAATCTGCTGACCATACATTGAGTTCAGAACACTTAGGAACTGGGTATATAGGCTGATGATTGAATCTTGTTATGAAGCACGAAGCTCTTGTTAAAACAATGGAGGTTGTATGTTTATTAAGTGGGGACATTTAACTGACCCCACTGACCTCTAATTATTGCCACTAATGATTCCTGTTATCAATCGTAGTATTGTTTCGATACTAAAAATAACATCTTAGTGTATATAAGCAGGATCAAGGTGGAAGTGCTTGTATCCGTGAAATGTGGACCTTCGACATTTAAGTGGCCGAGATTCTCTATAAAAGAAAACGGAGATCGGTTCACGGGAGTCTTATGGCTAAGATGGGTTCACCTTTCGTGTTTGGTATTTTCTGAAATTATTTTACGAAGTTCTGCCTGTTTGAATATTTAACTTAGAAATTTCAGTGATAAATAAAATTGTAAAGTGTACGAATAGAGACTTATTTTATTTTAACTTTGACACATAATACACGATCTTAAATTGCGTTAAGGTTCATTTTAACATATAACTCGCATTCATATTCAAGTTTAATATTCTTATATAAAATTAGCATATATTGAGAATTTATATCATTTGTCCATTTTGTCTCATACTGTTGCAATAGAAGATAACGCACATCTTGGGTAGATGTGGTGTTATGAAAACTTCTTATAGACAAAGAATTGAAGTCACCTTCTTTATCAATTTCTTAAATATAGATTTAACATCTGAAGATCAATTATTTTCATAATCATATGAAAATAATTTTGTTAGATTTCTATCGCCCATAGATATATACTTGTTTTCAAAATCGTAAAGCATTTAGTTTACGTCTTATATATGGGTTTTCCCAACCAATATCACCTTGAATTACTGGAGAAGATGTACATTTATGTACAATTAAAAAGAATTTGATTACACGATTATTTACTGTGTCAGTTTTAGAATAACTTTTGCATCCCCATACCGAAGGTGCATAGTCCAATATAGAAACTATTCTTGCATCATACATTTTACTGTATGTACAAAACATTAAGTCATTTTTATTGAACAAGTATGATACAAGACAAGAAAAGCTCTACTGGTTGATTCAGTTAGAACATCAGCAGTTTCAGTAAAATCTAGATATTCCTTTAAAACCACACCAAGATTTATAGTAATGGCATATTTCAATAATAGTATCACCAATTCTGAAAATAAAATCAGTAACATTTTTTTTCTTCTTTCGGAAGTAAACAATTTTTGTCTTGCTGATATTAACTCTCATTTTGTTTATTGTACACCACATATTTAGATATGCTAACACTGTAAATGCTCTACATTTGGGACTATTAAAGCTACATCATCAGCAAGTAGTAACATACTGACAGAAAGTTAATGGTTTAAATTGACTCCTTTTTCAAGATTTGTATATTTCAAATGCAAAATCATTGATAACATAATAGAAAACAGTGTTGGGGAAATAACACAACTACACTCAAAACATGACACGTATGCTTGAAAAAAGAGAGAAAGGGAAGTAATAATTCAACACAACTGAAATTACCATTACTGCATTATGCGCTGAACTGGTCTATAGTTCATTGGTTTAATTAAAGGGGCACAATCAACACAATGGATCATTTTTATGTCAATGAGATTTAACATTATTTTCAACACGTTTATATGTAGCACTCAGCGTAAATGGTTGAGGAACTTAGATCACTGTTTTTGGTATTGGACTGAAAATGTCTAAGAAATAGGGTTTAACAACATTTTCAGCACATTTCAGGTTATATATGGCATATCCAGTTTTATTGGTGGAGGAATACCTCAGAAAGAATGTGAATAGAATCACTGCCCTTCCGCAAGTAACTGGTAAATTTTTTCACATTACGATTTTGGAGCGAGCGGAACTCGAACCTATGACCATAGCGGTGAGAGGTAGGTGATCTTGAGACGGCACCTTAGACCACTCGGCCGCGGAGGGCTTTTATGTCTTAGAAAGACCCATGGCATTACTTCTTGTTTTAAATGTAAAATAAGGTACGCTCAATAAAACATTGTCCGAATATAGCTCTACAAACATAACGATTTTAATTATAACTTCTCCGTAGATTATCATTTCTTTTAAAAAAAAGCTATAAACACTACCATTGAAACATAGTAAGACCAGAAACGTCAGTTTATTTCCTCTCTGGTTAAACCATCCGTTACGTAAATGCTTCATGTGTCTGTCCGGCAGCTACCGGGCTCACCCGCTTGTTCTATAGACAACATTCGCCCTTTAATATTTGCAGCTTTTTTTTAGATTCAAGATTTAAAATTCTTTATTCTGTAATTTACACATATAATTTTCTCATAACATACAAATTCAAATAATAAATGTAACACATGACACGCACATAATAGATCAATATTTTGTTAGATTCTATTAAATTAGAAAATTACGTTATTTAAATGCATACATTATTTTATAGTTTTTGAGGTTGGACAAATATAAATTTAACATTTAAATACTTTGTCAAATATACTTGAGTAGATCAACACAAAAAGATAGATGTATATGTTATGTATTTTGATTATACATTGATTAGCTCAGTCGGTAGTGCGTCTGACTATCAATCCAGGGGTCGTGAGTTCGAATCCCCGGCCAGCAACAGTCTTCGTGATCATTGATATACGACATTGTGTCTCATTATCATTCGTCTCTCACTACTAATTCAAGTGGGAAAGTTATCAGTTACTTGCGGAGATGGGGTGTTTGAGTACTAGTTAGTCCCAGGAAACAGTGGTTAGGTACAGATCGTCTGTTAGCCCTCGATGGCATAAAAATGACGCTAAATATTCAATCAATCAATCAGTCAATCAATCAATCAATCAATCAATCAATCAATCAATCAATCAATCAATCAATATTTTAGAATGCCTGTATGATACTCTAGGCCTAAAACTTTACATAAGAGTCGAAGTATTAGTCATATAACGGTAACACACACGGCGGCAGGAGTCTTCCACAGTAACGTTTACATTCATTTGGATTTTTTTCTCAAATAATTGGTGAAGGTGTCACACCGTAAAACTCTTACCTGTGAAAACTGTCATCAAAAGAACAAACAACTCGTGAAATGTGTAGTATCGCAAACCTTATGTAAGCGTTGTACGACAGAAAAAAACAATTATGTGTTATTTGTGTTTCTCACGTATTGTCACCGTGTTTATATTTATTAACTTTTTCACACGGACTTGTTTATCATTGTCACCAACCTATCCCACCTCATCATGGGACATGAGCACCCCCCAAAAAACAAAACAAAAACAACACAAAACAACAACAACAAAACACAATGCTTTTTATGTTAAAATTTTCTTCAGTTTTACGGTATATTCGTTGTCAATAATCATATATAACCAATTCATTACATGATTAACAAACTGCTGATTTTCAAGAAATCAAAGCACTTTCTGTATTAAGAGCTTTATGCGTATGGTTTAAACACAGGGAGGGCATCTGACCCAGTAAAGGAGGGACGTGGGTTTGATCCTTCACCTTGATGTTGTGAGTTGTTTCTGAGCAATACAATTTATCCGCATTATGCTTCGTAGCGATTTTACCCAGGAATGCTTCAGGCGTGATTTGTCTACGTTGTAAATCACACTATCCACTACACCACCCCGCTTTCTTTAATTTGCAATTTTAAATAAGAGAGAGAGAGAGAGATAGAGAAAGAGAATGAGAGAGAGAGAGTGTGTGTGTGTGTGTGTGTGTGTGTGTGTGTGTGTGTGTGTGTGTGGAGCGCGTGGTCCAGTGGTAGAGCACCGAACCCATGATCGGAGGGTTGTGGGTTCGATTCTCCGCCACGGCTATGTGTGGTGTCATTGAGCAAGACACTTTTCCGCTCATGCTTAGTACTGGTTCTAACCAGGAAGACTTCGAGCGTGATTTGCCTAAGTTATATGAACTTGTTTCACAATCAAAGTAAAATAAATAAGTTTAAATTAAACTAAAAACTTAGTTTACAATCGCTTGTTCTATAGACAACATTCATCCTTTAATATGCAGCTTTTTTGGTTGCAATTTTAATCACTGGTTTCATATCGATATTACCTGTGTTAATTTTCATTTCAGTGTGAAATACAAGCGCAGCTGGTGACAAGGTGTGATCGAAACTGAGCACCGACGCTTCTTACCTTGTTGGGGAAAAAGGTATATTTTGTCATTTAGACGTGGTCGTTTCTGAAAACAGAGACGCTTTGTTTGGAAGATATACTATTTTAATACTTTACAACGATCAATATTACAGAGGAATGTTTTATTTCTACATTCTTGTGTCTTTCTTATTTTCTGGAAATAGTTTTTGGAAACTGGAATACACAAATTCAGATACGGATTTAAACAAAGTTTCAATGTGAAATAGAGATAAATATTTAGACAGTGTTAAAAAAGTGTTGGCGGTGATTATAGCTGATTTTGTGAAAATAATAAGTTATAAGTTAACAATAAGTTTAGCATTTATCATTTTGCCTTTATGTTTACCTAGATTTTGTATTTAAGCCTGTAACAGACAGAACGAGGAGTTTTGCGACCTGGTGTTATTTTGATTTCCGTGCTGCGACGGTTCACTTTTCTGACGGATTAGTCTGAAAAGTGTAAATTCATCCTTTCGGAACAATGAACGTTTTGTAACATATTTGCGACTTTAGTTAAGACAAATTGAAGCGAAAATGTAAAAATGAAATACAACAATGCAAACATTTGTTATCCACACGCTTGGCTAAATTCGCAGAAATAGATAAAATGCTAGCTATTTGAATGATGAAGATAAATAAAACTGTTTTGGTTAATGTACCGATGTGTTTTCTTGGATACACATACACTTGTAAATTAATGCAACATATTGTGTGACTTGATGAGGTGTTGTTAGAGTCTGCCGAGGTTTTGTGTGATTTGTTGAGGCGTTGTTAGAATCAGCCGAGATTTTGTACGACTTTATGAGGTGCTGTTAGAATCAGCCGAGGTTTTGTGTGACTTGACGAGGTGTTGAACTGTTAGAATCAGCCGAGGTTTTGTGTGACTTGACGAGGTGTTGAACTGTTAGAATCAGCCGAGGTTTTGTACGACTTTATGAGGTGCTGTTAGAATCAGCCGAGGTTTTGTGTGACTTGACGAGGTGTTGAACTGTTAGAATCAGCCGAGGTTTTGTGTGACTTGACGAGGTGTTGAACTGTTAGAATCAGCCGAGGTTTTATGTGACTTGATGAGGAACTGTTAGAATCAGCCGAGGTTTTGTGTGACTTGATGAGGAACTGTTAGAATCAGCCGAGGTTTTGTGTGACTTGATGAGGTACTGTTAGAATCAGCCGAGGTTTTATGTGACTTGATGAGGAACTGTTAGAATCAGCCGAGGTTTTGTGTGACTTGATGAGGAACTGTTAGAATCAGCCGAGGTTTTGTGTGACTTGATGAGGTACTGTTAGAATCAGCCGAGGTTTCGTCAGTTTTCCAATGAGGGAAGACATTATGGCATGTTTCGGCGGAGAGTGTTTCAACAACGAACACCGATACTATGACTCATCCGAAGAACGGAAGTTGGCCTGCATGAGAAATAAACAAATAACAAGACTACTGAAGGAGCAACACAAACAGGATCTGAGGACATTAAAGATATTACTCTTGGGTAAGGCTCGTATTTTGTTTTATACATGTACCTGTTTTGTAAAGATCGACGGATCCATGCAACTAAATCTAAGTTCATATTTAAATGTGGCAATAAGATATCAGATAACAACTTCTAGTATAAATAATGTTTTTGTTTTTATTATCTTTTTGGTGTTAAATATATTGCTAAATCTGTCAGAAGAGCTTCCGAAACAGTATACTAAAGTCAGTTTTTTAATTTTTGGGAACATGTCTTTCTATAGCAGTTGGAGGCGTAGTACCACCATTGCAGAAAGGAAGTGCTTCCGTGGGGTAGTCGCATAATGGCGGTTATAAATAATCATCATTTCTTCTTCTTCTTTAAAAATGCATTTTCTTTATTTTAATGCTCATTTTTTTATTTGAATGGCATTATTGATGTATTTTGATGTATTTTGAACATTTTGATAGCATTGTCATGTTTGAATTGTGAATTTAGAAAAAAAAAATGATGGTTGGAAATTGGGTTATGATTACATGATTTTGGAAGTCTATTTTCACTTTGTCACCAGTGTACACACTGAGCAGAAAAAAATCTCTTATATGACACATGACCCCTACTTTTCTCATCATATTTTAATAGTGCAGAGGTTGACACACAGTAAAATGTAGGTTTCACTTCTTTCATTTGGGTTTCTCTATGAAGCCTTCAAACTTTTACTATTTACTTTAGAATACAGAACAAAAATCAATGGCGGGTTAACACTTTGGAAGTGAAAATGTGCAATTCTTCTTTAGTGGAGGCTGAGAAGGCTAGGGTCTGGGCTAATTTCAAGCCGAATACGGAAAGACGAATATCAAACTAACAACTGGCCGCCTCTTTTGGTGTACATGAAATGTTTGAATCTGTTGTGGAACAAGTTTTGCTGATATATGATATCACTGCACAGTTGAAATTCGTTTTATATTCATTGTAAAATAAGGTATCAAGTAAAAAAATCCTTATGGAAAAGTTTTTAATGTGTTTTGATTGTATCTGCTCAGTCAAGTGCACAATAGCTCGTTTTTGAAAGACAGTGCAGTGGCGCCTCTATTTTTTTTTAAAAAGAAGCTTACACTCTCTCAAGTACAACCACTTATTAGTCACTTTTAACGCCAGTGATAACACCATTGATCTTTTATCGAGTATATGCTATAGCACCTAATGCTGTTCTCATCTGCAGCAAAAAATCACAGTTCTTATTTACCATTTTTAAAATATTTCGATCGAACTAATTTACATAATTATAGGATTTTCTAGCGCAATAATCATCGTGTTATTGTCACTAAACAGGGGCGCAGCTGTGTGACGTAACTGGCGCTTTAGCATTGATAGTGAAATAATTTAACTGTACTTAGACATGTAGCAGACTGTGTCCCGGTGACGTTAAACATACCACCAGTGTTACCGCAAAGGAAGGCATGGGTTTGTTTTCATAGATGAATGCATAACTATATGCAAATCAATGTTCTGTTCTGTTCTGTTCTGTTCTGTTCTGTTCTGTTGAAGACCACACTTTTGTTAAATCAGGATTCCTACTTAGAAACACGCCAATTATAAAATAGTTCACTTCAGGATTCGCTTATTTCGCCTTTGTCATGCAGATAAACCATTAGGTTAGAATGCCTGGGCGATACTCTAGGCCTAAAACTCTACTTCAAAGTCGGAGCATTAGTCATATAACGGTATCACACACGGCAGTAGTCATCCACAGTAGCGTTTACATTCATTTGGAATTTCTTTTTCAAATAATTGGTCAAGATGTCACACCGTAAAACTCTTACCTGTGAAAACTGTCATCAAAAGAGCAAACAACTCGTGAAATGTGCAGTATCGCAAACCTTATATAAGCGGTGTACGACAAAAGTAAACACTTGTGTCTTATTTTTCTATCTCACGTAGATAGATAGCAGTTTCTTTATTTACGTCTCATCATGGTTAATACACAGTATATACATTAAATAAAACATTGTATTTAACAATTAGCCATGCCATTCTATAAAGAATTATAAGAGACTATATTACATGTATAACATATCAATACATATTTTAAACCAATTTATCACAATTAATAATGCTTGCTGTTTATATATTTGCATGTTTACCGATAACCTTACAGAATAGCAAACATACTTACAGAATAGCACATATAACACACCACGTTTTAACATATATATACACCGTAAAAAACGAGAGGACGGTGCTAATCTTGACATATTGTCTAAAATGTTATTAAAATTAGATAAGATTACGAAGTGAGGAGGAAAAGAAATGCTAACGCACCTGCTACTTAATGCTTAAAAAATATTTTAAAAAATCGAATATCATTCTAGATCAGATCTAGAATGAACTGATTAGCACCGACTTCTCACTACAATGTTACAATGCTTCATATGTATTGTCTCACCGTGGTTATATTTTTTACACTTTTCACACGGACTTGTTTATCATTGTTATCAACCTCGCGGGACATGAAACTCCACCCACCCCACAAAACACAATGTTTTTTATTTATGTTGAAAATATCTTCAGTTTTGCGGTATATTCGTTGTAAACAATCATATATAACCAATTCATCAAATAATAAACAAGTTACTGATTTTCAAGAAATTAAAGCACTTTCTGTGTTAAACGGTTAATTCGTGTGGTCGAGTCATAGGGCATCTGACCCAGTATAGGAGGATCGTGGGTTCAATCCTCCACCTTGATATTGTGAGGTGTTTTTTTGAGCAAGACAATTTATCTGCATAATGCTCAGTAGCGATTGTACCCAGGAAATATACAAATGTACAACACATTTGGCAACAGGTGACCACAACACGCCCCCATCCGACAAAAAACAATCAACGCCACTTTTGTTGTTGCTTGATGATCTTTTGTGATGTATCACTTGAACGACTTATCTTTATTTGTAGTAGGTGACCCAGTTGGTACATGTACTAATCCTCCTCGTATACGCTGTCATGTACCAAATACGTACCTCCTCTAACCTTAAAGCAGTCGTTAATCTTCAGCAGTTTCCAGTTTTCTCTGTTATAAATTAATATAAATTGAACCACCCCAATTCCACACCAAAAAAACTAAAAAAAAAAGACTCCCCCCCCCCCCCCCCCCACACACACACACACAAAAAACAACAACAAACACAACAACAACAAAAACACAGCAAAAACAACAACACAAGACGATAACGAATCCTTTTACACGTTTCCTGAATATATAACTATGGTGGCTGATTTCTGCCATGTCGTGTTGGCTGGGCGAAAACACGAAAACTCGACAAAGAACATATTTGTACATATTTGTCGAGTTTTCGTGTTGGTGGATATGAATATGTCATGTTGGCGCCCTTCATTCGTCGAGCTGTCGTGTTTTTGTGTCTTCGACCCGCCGATAGGAAAAAACGAAAACACGACAGATACTTTCTACTTGGTAGTGTTTTCGACACGCTAACACGACATGGCAGAAATCAGCCACCATATATAACCGTTTTATGATATCAAATTCGTGTTATGAAAGGATCACGTGTAACGAACGATGTCCCTGCCTCTAATATTGAAGAGTTACACAGTATAAAACAACTTCTTACCTAGGTATTTGTGGTCAGACATCATAAAGATAAAAACAACGTACATGTGATTCACGGAGATGTTACTATGTTTAGATTCCTAGAGATCTCTTGGAGGCCATCTGACATTAGAAATGAAAAACAATTTGTATTGAACTCCAGCAGTATCAATATTTCTTTTGCATACACTCGTAATTAGATCCGCTGAGTAAAATGAAAAAAAGGACAAACTTGGGTAAAGCATGAAAGAAATTCATAATGGTATAACCAGTAGATGAAAATAATTTTAGAACGAAATAAACAACTTGTTTATGAATGGCAAACATTTTCGTGAATTCCCACCGTCTTCCATGGATTTATAACACCCGAAATCTCTGTTACACATGACTAAATCATATATATATATTAACTGATCAGTAACTCTAATATGCCAGTGAGCCTCTTTGCTGACGGGAGTTATCAAACAATTTCTAATGACATTTGCGCATTAGCCTGTCAGTACAGTAAATTGACCTTTTATTAATCGATGATGCCCGGAAATGTCCAAACGTTTATGGATATAGTCGAAATCGGATATACTTAACCATTGACGCTATTCAAAGTATCAGGTCTTATTCAAATTTAGGCGATTATAGCGCCAGATATGATAAAGATAGTTACAATTTACACTAACTATTACAATTATACCAGTTTTGTATTTCATTAGAAGTGCTGGTTATACCGCTTTATCTACAGCATTGTAACCATGGTTACATGCAAGGGTCAACTGTTTTTCTCCTCTCCTATATGGTTTAAACATTTTTTATTGCCATAAATATACAATTGGGCCGGGTCACAAGTTCTTACAACGTTAGTTACGACCCTCCCCTAAATACAATGTTACATAAATTAATGCATGGCTAAAATGTTGTTAGAAAGTTATACTTTTATAAACAAATACAATGCCTAAGCGAAAACAAACATATTCTCTGAATAGTATACAATATACATGTAAACAATGGGAAGAATAAGTAAAGTGCGAAATGCTTAGTACATTGATCAAATAGAGGATAATCAGTAATTTGAAATGATAATAGTGGAAAGATAGAAGAGAAGATATATACATGTACATGTCAACCAAACATCATTGCTCTGTAATTTATCATTAATCATTAGGCGGTTTATGTGGTCGAAAGCGTCCACTCTCTTTAATAAACTTATGAACGCATCTAATTAAATGTTCATTATGTTCTTGCTTTAGTTAGGTGTTTCCATACAAGATAAGGTTTATATAAAGCGGGTGAAAGTTTCTTGTTGATTGAAAAAGTTGGACTCTTTGAGTTGTGAATCTACTGCATTTAAAGAAATAGTGAGTTGCATTTTCAGTCTCAATTCCACAATCACACAGAGAAGAATTTTGTAAATGATTTAAAAATAAGTCGTTATTTAAGTCCTCTCATATATAACATTAAAGGGAATTTATCAGGACTTTTAAAAAAAATGGTTTAAACAATTTCCCCCAACATATCATGCCTATATCTATTTAAATATACCAAAATGGTATATTGAAAAGGGATTTACCAACTTGTGCTACGCGCCTAGGTTAGACTAAAATATATATCCCGCTTAAGATTGCAACATTTTTTGAGACGTAATAAATGAGTCACATGCTTACATTTTGATTCAAATATGATCCGTTATACAGGTTTACACGTAGTAAAACTTGTTAGAGACCGAATGTCGATGTGAAGGTATTTAAATG